>PVIJ01007357.1:0-83247 GCA_004024925.1 Scalopus aquaticus | reverse complement strand
ACACACACACACACACACACACACACACACACCCCACCCCACCCCCGCTACCACTCTTCCATAGTTGGTCTTTAAATCTTACCAGTGCTGGGCCTCCCTGGTGGCGCAGCGGTTAAGAGCTGTGCTGTGGAGCTGTCGGCAGTGGCGACGCAGGTTCGTGCCCGGCCTGGGAGAAACCTACATGGCACCGCAGACCTCTCCTGCCTCGCCCGCTGCTCCCCTCAGCAGTGTACTTCTGATCTGCCTGTTCTGCTCCCCACTCTGTCTCTGGTGAACCCTCTCGCCGCCCCACTCCTCTGGCCTGTACCCCAGCTTGTATGTATAAATAAATAAATCTTTAAAAACTGAGGTCTTACTGTAGGTAAGAGTATAGTCACTTGCACATTGTACAGCTTGGGACAAAAATCTCTGAATCTCAGGCCCCCAAATTTTTGGAGATATTAATACCTACCTCAGGATTCTTATAAGGAGTAAATGATTCTTATGTGTGCTAAGAACCCACACAGTAGATGTTTGATCAATTCTCTCTTCCTAATTTGGGAATTCAGTTGAGCAATGCAAATTAGACGCTTGTTGCTTCATTTCAGACTATGGTTATTCTCTGAGGAGTTGGTCTGTGTAGCGCCTGGAGCTCATCCTTTGTTAAGGACTGAACCATTCAGAATTTTGTATTGTTAGGTTTTAAAACAATTCAACTGTCCTGGTAGTTTTTTTTTTTTTTTTTTTTTTTTTTTACTCCTGAGCCAACATGACTTCCTTTTCTCTCAAAGTCTCTTTGAAAGGTGTCAAAAGTTTCAAAAGATCAAGAAATGTTTTATATGTAAATAAATGAGAAATTCTTTGGTTTTTCCTAAAGTATTCCTCTAGTAAAATCAAGAGGAAAACATATGTTGTAAATGGACCCTAGTTTTTATTTGTTGGATTTGGGCCTCTCTGCAGTTCCTTTTTGGCAGACACATGGAGTCTGTTGAATTCCAAGTTGACTTTCAATTAAGCTGCATTTCTGTATTTCCTGGAGAAAAGTACTCCTGGGGGGGGAGGGAGAAATCTTCGGTGCCAGAGACACAGGTCTGTAGCTTTTGACCACATTGTCAGGAGATTAGGGCAAGGATAAAGTCAAACATGAACCCGGGAACGCGAGTGGAAGAAAAGCAACCAAGTGAAGGACTGTGATTGGGACCATTGGTTTAACTCCCAAGGAGAGTGTGAGTTTGGCCTTTCACAGGCAAAACGTGCAGCTCCTTGCTGTGCTCTTCGAAGTGAAGGGTGCTGCACAGTGGGTGTGATTTGACCACACCTGTACACTTGGCAGCAGTTTTTCAAATGTTCAGGGCCTTCAGTCTGAATTGTTTTTTCTTTCCTTGAAGCCACAGTAGGGGTCTAGTGGGTGAGACAAGCTGGCTATGCAGTGAGGGCTATAATCACATACTCATCTTCCTCATTCATGGGCTTCCTAGGATGAAGCGAGACAGGGCTCGCCTGGGAAACTCAGCATTCAGGCCCGTGGCCTGATACACAATATAGACAAAGTATTTAGACAAATGGAAAGTGTTTAACTGACAGGAAAGCCTTCTTTGCCACTAACATCAGTACAGGGGAAGTGTTGGGGTTGTTCTCATCAGCCTTTCTCTCCCTTCTGACTCTTGAGACAGTTGTTCCTTGACAGTCACTGAAGTTGGGAAGGGGGTAGAAGGAAAAGGGATGATGCTCTTTATTCCCTTTAGGAAGATAATTGTATTTATCTTCCCTGTCTCCATTTGGGAGCTCTGGACATCTGAACAGACTTTAAGGCTTTTGTTTATCATTTGTTAATCATCACTTTGAACAAAAATGTTTCTCTGGGGAAAAGACTTGTGCTGGATCACAAGGTAACGGTGTGAGCCTTCTTGGACTCTATCTGGTGATGAGAGGGGAGGAGGTGAAGTAAAGGAGATGAGGATGACACCTGAAACCATGCTCATCCTTCTCCAGCACAAACCAATTGCTGAGTATTTTCTTTGTGTGGAACACCTTCAGCTATCCATGTATGTATGTTCATTTGACATATGATCTTAGCAGGCTCCCCAGACTTAACTGTACTACAGCTAAACACTTTGGAAGAGCAAGAAAGCAGTAGTAGGACCCATATGTATTTGACTTCCATATCACCACCATGTACGTAGAGTTTTAAGTTTTGTATTAAAAATTGCTGAGGCGCTTCCCTGGTGGTACAAGGATTAAAGTCAGCACTATCAAGCAATTGCCAGCCCCTGCAGCATGAGTTGGATCCCCAGCCAGGGAGCTGACCCACATGGCACAGCAGACCTCCCCTGTCTTGTCCGTTGCTCCCCTCAGCAGTGTACTTCAGTAGATCTGCCTGTTCTGCTCCCCACTCTGTCTCTGGTGAATCCTCTCACCCCTGCACCTCTGGCATTGTATGCATAAATAAATCCCAGTTCTTGAATGCATAAATAAATAAATCTCTTAAAAAATGAAAATTGCTAAGATGAAACAAGCCCTAGTGTCCTGTTACATGCCCTATCCAAAGGAGGATCACCCTGCTGGAGGGCGGTAATGAATGAGGTCTCCTTCCTATGCTGCACATGGGGGTCCATCCCTCCCTGCCCAACAGCAGCACTCTAGACAAATGGTCCTCCTATCTTGGTAGAAGTCACGGCATCACCCACACAGATGTCAGGCTTCGAAGAACCCACCAGGCCAGCAGCACATATTGGCAGGTATCATAATGGAGACTGGCGAGTTCTACCAACCTCTACATGTAAAAAGTTAATTGTACTTAAAATGAAGCTCCACAGCCAGTCCTGACTGTTTAATTTGGAACAATTAAAGTCAATCCTCCAATTTTTTTCAACAAATATTTCTTGCGATCCCATTAAATACCAAGCCTTATGGGAGGAACTTTATGTAAATGCTCTTGTTTAATACTCCCAAGAGCCTTGTGGGGGGAGGTAATTATACTCTTTAAAGATCACAAAGCTGGAACTAAAGGAAGTGAAATGACTTGTCCAAAGTCTTACTTCAAGGAAGGGGTAGAGCCTGGGTTCGTATTTGGGTCTGTCTCTTTCTCAAACCCTCCCTGTTCTACCATATGGTATCCCAGAAGTTCTTTTCCCTCTTACTTAAAATTATCTCATGACTCGGTTCTGCCAAAAAGCATAAATCTGTTAAGAACTCTGCAATTACAAAAGTCCCTTTGAGTATGGGCACTTTAACCACTGGTATGGTGACCTACAAACTTTCCCACCATGCTCCCTTATTAATTGCATACAGGTGATGTAAGCACATAGCCTTATTGATGACCCTGGAATTTCCTCTCACCTCCATTAACCTGGGAATGAAGAGACCTTGCTCAGAGAGAGAGAGAGAGAGAAGTCAATTCAGCCAGCTATTTCGGCTCAGCTCACAAATGATTTCGGTGCACTTACTTGACGCCTAGCGCGGTGTCAAGTATGATGAGGATAAAGAGGCTATATATCACACTAATAGCTGTCAGGGGGATGGAAGACACAAAGAACCAAAGAATTGGGACTTAATTCTGTGAACAGGAGTGAGGCCCTGGTGACTTTTGAGCAGGGATGTAACGACTGCCCCCAGCATGTGCTTGGATTCATTCCTGCAGGTCTACTCTAGGGGTCAAAGGAGGAGCAGGGAGCAGTGGGTGCTGGGAGAGTTTTCAGTACTGGGTATTGAAGATGTGACAGTTTCTGCATCTTTGCCTAGCACCTCCCATACATGTGCAATCCCATAGTTCAATGGAAAGGATATAAACCATCTGCAGCAACATATTTGTTTAAAAAGGAGGCACTAGTATGAAAACTTAGCAACTTTGAACCAGTTGAAAGAAGAGCATCTGCCTGTGTTTTCAGAGTGGTTATATTGATTGTTCATTCTTCCACTCTTCTTGTGGTTTGCCTTGCTAGCATACTTGTATTGGCTCTGCCAAAAAAATACTTGACAAAAAAAAAGAAAGAACTTAATCATTGTTACTTAGAGAGACTAAAATCTATATAAGAATTAATGTTCTAGGCCTCCCCGGTGGCGCAGGGAGTTAAGTCTCAGCACTGTGAAGCTATCCGCAGCCACTGCAGCATGAGTTCGATCCCTGGCCAGGGAACTTCCCACATGGCACAGCAGACCTCTTCTGACTTGCCCGCTGCTCCCCTCAGCAGTGTATTTCAGTCAGTCTGACTGTTCTGCTCTCGACTCTGTCTCTGGTGAATCCTCTCACCCACCACCCCCGCAACACCTCTGTCCTGCACCCCAGTTCTTGAAGAAAGAAAGAAGGGAGGGAAATGAAAGAAGGAAAGGAAGGAAAGAAAGAATTAAAATTCTCTGTATCTTTGGCCCACTGGCATGCACATTTGAGGGACACAGATTTTGAAAGTCCTTTTATGTTTGAGGGGCCAGGAGGTCCAGAATCCTCCATCCCTGTTTGCCTTTTCACAGGATGCTTACAGATATCAGGTGCCCACTATCGGCCAGACTCCAGCCTAAATGCTTTCACATACCCTCACAGCACCCCTGGTTTTCAGGTGAGAAAATGATGGTTCAGAAAAGTCATATAATTTTCCCCCGGCAGAGCTGGTGTGTTGCAGAGCCAGTATTACAGCTGTGTTGTCTACCCCCCAATTCCTGATATTTACACAGTATGCCACACGACCTCCCTCACAGGTCTAGTTTGCACTCCTAGAGTGTATACAGTAGGCGCTACTGGAAAAGGATAAGACTCTCATTTACCCCTGGCCATTCACTGCCACTCAACAAAAACACAGAAATGGGGTTTGAGACTTCCATTTGGGTGAAGGAGAGGGACATGTTGAGAGAACTGGGAACTGATTCACCAGTGCCAACCCAGGAAGGCCTCCCCAAAGAGCTTCAAGACAGCATGAAGTCAGCAAGTCTTGTCAGAAGATAAAGAAGAGCTACAAGGTAAATGAGATTAAGAAGGGGGACAAAGACATATTTGTCTCAGTTTTGTCCCAAGTGGAAGCATAATAATAACGGTCCTCTCAGAGGCCTGGTGGGTGCAGATCCCTTACTTTTGTGGGTCCATCTCTTCTAGAAGCTGATGTACTGGTAGCAGAGTCAAGATTGATAAATGGACTCAAACTAACAGTAGCAGGTCACTCTAGGTCTCAATCCCAGCCTTGACCCTGGGGTGCCTTTAAGTTCCTCTATAAGGTTATGAATTCATAATTTGGAGTTGGCCGAATCTCTCCTGCATACTTTCCCGAAGTACTTCTAGAAACAACTGGGAGTGGGAAATGAGGACTGGTGAAATGGGTTGACCAAAACACTTGTGAGAAAACTGGCATAGGGGAACATTCCATCTTTATTTTTTAAATGAAATTTTATTGATTTACCATTGGTTAACAATACCATACAAGTTGCAGGAAGACAGCTTCACATCTTGATGTGGGCCTACACCACACAGCACCTACCACCAAAGCACTAGAGCTGTTCACCATTGTCATATTGACCCCCTCTACTCACCTTTCCCTTCCCTCTGCTAACTATATTTTTCTCAGCGTCTGAGAGGTTTTTTGTGTGTGTTTTCTGGGTTTGTTAAGTACTTCCATCTTTGTAAATGGTCTGGGCATGCAAAGTGAAAATAGGAAGTAGGGTTGAGTCTGGCTAAATAAAATAGTCACTGATGCCTGCGTCCAGCACCCTGGCTGTTTAAATACAGCCAAACTCAGCTTTGTATAATTCTCCCTACCTCTTTTTAAGGACAGATGTATATTTCAGTTGTCCTTTTTCCTTCTCCCTGTAAATGATCATTTCTCTCTATTTTGTCCATGAAGCTGGACATAAATATCTCAACTAATTCCCTCTACAATGTTATCAGTTGTATTGTCCCCATTTTGCAGATTAGCAATCAAAAGCTCAAATTTAAAAGCACTGTGGTCACAGGGCTAGTGAGTGTTGGAGCTGGGAAGAAGGTTAGGAACCTGTGATAATTATTCCCACTGCCTCTACAGATGCTAACATTCCCACTGGCTCTATGATAGAGACCCCCCACTTCTATGCAAGCAAACTAGTGTGAAATCAGAATGTACCTGCTCGTGGCAAGTTACAGCTAAGTCCCTTTAATACATTTCCTACAGTGCAGATGGAGACGGAGGCACAGAGTTTAAGTAATTTATTCTTAATCTTGGGGAAAATGAATGGCCTAGACTAGAACCTAACACTTATGAGGGGAACTGAACCAGCCTCCCTCCTTACTTTATTGCTGCTTGGAAAGGCGCTTGTGACTCCTTTGCTTTTTATATTTCACACATATTTGAAGATGCCCAAAAGATTTTAAGGCACATTTTTATTCTTTTGAGTTCTCTTAAAGGTAAAACAGAAAGCCTATATGTGTTCATGTGTATGTTGTGGAGCTACGTGCTTTCTGTACTGTGGCTTGAAAACCTTCCATGTTATTATGACTTTATAAATGTTTTCATAATCATCCAAATGCTGCAGTTTATGCCTTTGCCATCAAATAGACACTAAATCTCCTAATGGAAAATGCACTTGTTCTGGAACAATGTCAAGAATAGTCCAAAGAAGATACTTAAAGTTTGCTTCCCAAAATATCTGTGATGATAAATTATCAGGTGTTCAATTAAAACTACTGAACTGCTGCTTAATTCCTATTGAAATTGTTGCAAGCGCTCCAAGTTTTATCACTTGTACACTTTACATGCCTTCCCCATAATTAACATAAAGAAATTAATGTCTTACAAGCTTCAATATTTGATGCCATATGAGTCCTGAGGATATTTAAAGGGAGAAAAATGTAAATAGAATGAAATTCTTAAACAAGATTACTGATATGACAGAACTAAAGAGGTGGGGAGTGTGTGAAAGTGCCTCTTTTCTTCCCTTTAATAAGTCCATTACTTGCACTTGGGCATATTTTAAGGTCCTTTTCATGCTGAATCTAGAGTTGAGCATGCTTTGCATTTCAAGCTTTGTCTATGAATCAGTAGAAGCCAAAGTTATTTCTGCTTTAAAATAACAGGAGCCAGGAACAGCTAATCTCTTTTCATTCTGAGTTCCTTACATTATTTTACTGGACAAAGTTTGTGTTGGCTACAAAACAGGCCATTCATAACATCTATGAGAAGGAATTTAGGTAAGAATGAAGAGAGATTGTAGGATGTATAAAGACTCTCTCTCCTGAGGCCATTAAGAAATTCCAAATTGGCACTGTTTTGAATAGTGACATTGCATTAGCCTTGCTAATTTAAGTAATTCCAACTGATAGTCTCTATTTACCCATCCATTGGATAAATCTTCCCATAACTACAGTACAGATGTGCTTCTCACTCGAGGTATATTGATATTTTAAAATAGGTGATTGGGGGAAGGGAGTGAAGGAATTGGGCTAGTGATTGTACCTCTCAGACAGAAACTCTCTTCAGGAAGTCATATTTGTCTCATTCCTCAGTAAGACATGTTGCAGTAAATTCACTTTTTTTCTTTAAGGAGAATGAGAATGAGACACAGGATTTGTCACTCCCTTATCTCATGGCATCTGACCTCTTTGATTATCTTCAGCTAGCTTTTAATTGTGTTCATTTCATAATCAGCAATGGCAAAGCCACCATCCAAGTCTGTTTGTTTGTTTTTAAGTGAAAATACATTTGCTTCAGTTCATAAAATGTGCAAATAAACTGACAGATAGCTAATGGCAAAAGCTCCAGGGGAAAGAGAACCCTTTTTTCAAGGAATCCACATTTAAAAGACATTCTCCTAAATCTCTCTCCACTAACTGGCATCTCACATCATGCTGGAAAAAATGTACAGAGGGAAATCTTCAGAGCCTTGCAAGCTGAGAAAGTAGAATGCTTGCCGAGTGTTTGAAAGGGTTTAGGGTTTCATTTGAAGAGCAGCTGCACCCCACCGTGCCTGAGCTCAGATACATGGAAGCCCAGCGAGGCGGTGGATTGGAAATGACCTCGCAGTGCGGGGAGAGCGAACCTGCGGGTGAGAGGGCACGGCCGCCATCCAGGCCTTCTCCACATCCGGCCCTGGATTATTGACTTGGGCTTCCTGTCAGTCAGTGACTAACACCAAAGCAGGAGTCTTCCCTGAACACTTTGGACCATCAAAACTAAAGATGACAGAGTGTGTGACAGAGATGGGGGTGGGGTGGCTGTAAAGCAGGAGAAGGGGTCTCTTGAAAGCAGGAGAGTTTATTTATTTGACATTGGAGAACGCCACAATTCAGTTATTTATTTTCCTCTTTTTATTGCAATATTATTTTTGGAGGTACATTGGTTTGCAACACTGTATGTGATTCAGAGGTATAGATTCACACCTCTTCATGTACATGGTGCCACACCTAGGAAATTGGCTGTTTTGCCAGAGAAAGGTCTAATACTCCTGTTTTTCTCAAGTAACCAAAAATAACATGCTTGTGGAGAACAGGAAGGTTTACACGTCATATTTACATGTCTTAGCTGATTGAGAGCCAGCCATCTCTAGGCCTAACAGCAAAGTATTCTCTGGCTGCAGGCGGGGCAGTAGAGGTACGCTTCAGTGCCTGCTTCCCTCCGGGGGGCCCTCAACAAACTCTGCCCTTGCTCAGAATTCCCGGCACTTGGTTTTGCCTCTCTTGTGGCACTTAACGCATTCTGACTCTCACGGTTATTTTGGTCGTCATCTCAGCCCGCTGACAGGAGAGAGCTGGTTGAGGCTAGTCACTGACTTTTCCCCATCCCTGTATCTGTAAGAGGGGGGTCCTCAGGAAAGGGGAGTGTTCCAGGTTCCCTGCCCCACCCAAGGGAGGGTGGGGCTGAGCAGGAGATAAGAAGCTAGACAAGAGAGAAGAAAAAAAGAGAGAAAAAGGGAGAAGAAAGGGAGCAGGATGGAGGCCAGAAGAGGCACAGGGAGCAGGGAGACATGTGAAGAAGCTGCACTGGCCTGGACTGATAGAGACAGATGCGGGTGAGAGACCCGTGGGAGGTGACGATGGCAACATTGATCTTGCTTCTGATTTTGCTCTTTAACTCCCAGAATTGTCTGACTGTTTCTGGCCCTTTTCTATGGTCCCTGCCAAAAGGTGTTTTAAACTCATGGCAGGCTTTTGGGCCTTGCCTTGGGCCCATCCCATTTGGGTGGACTTTTGCCCTCGAGGTGATGGGTAACTTTGGGTCCTTAGTTTAGAAACTATATTCTCTGTCCTTTCTGTATTATCACACTAATTGTATCAAAGTTTCTTTTCCACTTAAGGTCTTATATGTTTTGTACTGATGTGGTGGATGGCAGAACCTATTTAGGACAGGCAGGTTGGGGGTCCTGGGGGTTCCCCCCTCCCTGCCCTGTAACATATCCACGGTGCCTGGCTCCGAGTCTAGGAAACAAGCGGCCAGTTCATGTTCATTGCTGGCCCTCCTGACCAAGACCCTGTGTCCATCGCCTGCTCGTTGGAGAACCTGAGGGCAGGCTCCACGTCTTACCCTGATCAACAGTGCCTGGCCTGCCGGTTCCCGGTTCATCCCTGAGCATTGCAAGCGCTGCACGAGTATTCCCTTAATGAATGACGTCATGCTAACCCTACATAGGCAAACCCTTGCCCTCGCCTGGGGCTGCCACATCCACCATTTGTCCACTGGCAGGGGTTTTTCCTGATGACACATCTCAACTTGGCTGCTTGAGAAGGACTCAGATAATGGTAACAAAAATAAGGACCCTGAATTTTGGTACATTTTCAAGCTTATTTCCCCCTAAAAAGGTACTCTGGAAATGGCACGACTTAGAGATTTTAGAGAATGAAGCAATAGAGGAAAGAATAAAAGAGTGAGTTTAAAAAGGTTAGTGCAGAGACTGTCTCCAGGGCCCCCATCCCATCCTAGTGCTGCCTGCCTGGCTGGTGGCCTGGGGCTTGAGAAAGGTGAGACCAAAAAGAAGTGTCAAGCTGAAAAGGAGCCCTCCTAAACTCCGTCTTGGGCTTGACACTAAGGAACGGAGCTGTGAGGATGACTTACCTTGGTGTTAGTCAAAGGGCCACCTAAGCTGCCAGCTGTCTCTACAGCCCTGTGCTCAGACTTCCACTTATGAGGGAATTAGAGAGACTGGAGAAGCTCGACTTACTGCTTCTAATCACCAGGCCAAAAAATTGAAAAGACAACAGAAATCGCTGTCCCAATGGAATTCTGTGTGACACAGGGCGCACGGATGGGGACAGATCAGAAAAGAACAGTCTCCATTTAAGGAGAGGGCATCTTTAATGGCAGCACTTTAGTGAATTGCTTTCTCTGGTGAAGTAGCTCACCTAATTACAGTTTGCTCATTTTGACTTTCCCTTTACGTTGTTGCTTGCCACTTATTCTGTTGTGGGTTTGCAGACTACACAATGAACTTATTTTTGGCATTGAAAACTCTCAGCCAGGTGGCTCTCAGGACCAAATATCATCACTTTGAAAGTAACTCAGAGGTCGCCGGACGATTATATTGATATTTCCCTTAGAGTGCCTCACAATCCCTACGTTCCGCCCCTTACTCGTTTGGATTCTCTTCTCTGAGAAGTATGTTCAACATCCTTCAAAAGTTAATTTAAGAAAATAAAAATGCAATGCAGCAGCACGGTGCGCCCAACCAAGGACCATAGTACCTACCAGCTGAGGTGCTAGAATTTGCTCCTCAATCCAGTTTGTGTCGCTTAACGAAATACTGGTTTAACTGACGAAAGCCCTCTTGGCAAATCTTATTCAGGTCATTGTCTATGGCGGTTGTATCTTACTAGATTGGTCACAGCTTGGAAACACATGGTTTGTTTTAAATCAGTTTTTCTTAAAAAGTTAGCTGTTGCATTAGGGTGATAACATTATACAATGATTACCCCCCCCCAAGATTTCTTTTTTTTTTATTTATGTATACATACAAGCTGGGGCACTAGGCCAGAGGCGTGGGGTGGCGAGAGGGTTCACCAGAGACAGAGCGGGGAGCAGAACAGGCAGATCAGAAACACACTGCTGAGGGGAGCAGCGGGCGAGGCAGGAGAGGTCTGCCGCACCATGTGGGATTCTCCCTGGCCGAGCATCGAACTCGCATCGCATACTGCCGACAGCTCCACAGCACAGCGCTCAACCGCTGCGCCACCAGGGAGGCCGCCCCCCAAGATTTCTTAATACCATTTATTTCCTTGGTATCTTTTCCATCCTCTTTTTAAGAAAAAATACATTAATCACTCTTCTCTCTAAATCTCCAACCAGCCTATCCCACTGTCCTCACTTACCTCCCTTGCAGCCTCCATTCCTACATGCCAAAAGTAACTGCCCAGTGATGATCACTGCGGGAAGAAACTAGAAGCTAGAAAATGCCTACCAGTGGGGAAATAGCTAAATGTGATCTGGTCAAACTATGGAATTTCTTGCAAAGATTAAAAGGAATGAGGCAGTTCTGCATATATTAGCATGCAGAGACTCCTCTGGCATTGCAGTGTATGCCTATGCGTAGAAAAACACATTTACAGGTGATTACCCCAGGGAGATGCCCTGGGGAAAAGAGAAGGGGGCTTTGTTTTCTTTCTCTATATACTCTGGTATGTGTGGGTCTTGTGCTTCAAGAATGTATTCATGTGGTGAGTACTTTGAACTTTACCAAAACAAAAGGATTTTATCTACCAAGTGGAGGATGGTCTGCAGGAGGACAGAATTGAGGCTGTTGCTGTAGCCCCGGTAAGCAATAATGAGAACACAGTCTAAATGATACTGGGCAAAATGGGGCTTCAGAATTGCCAAAGGCACTGCCCAAATTGCTTACCAGTCACTGTCTTGGTTCTGCACCTGCGTGCACAATTGCAAGACTACTCAGGCTTAGGGAACAATAACAATGCGATTTATTTAACAAACAGGAAAAAGCAAAAAATTACGAAAGTCAACATACAGCCGTTTATCTTATTTAAAGCAATGTCCAGTCCTTTAAGTCCCAGAAAAGTAACAAAGGTGGTGTCTTCCCGCCACTGCTAACATGGAGCTCCTCTTCCAAACAGTAGGCCATGTTTCCAAAATGGCGTCTTCCTTCTTCTGCAAACACGCAACAATAAGACTGTAGGCCAGGTTCCAACTCATGAGGATGACACAGAACACAACTGGAGATGCTCCCGGAACTGCCATGGTGCCCTAGCACAGCACCAGGCCAACAAAACTGCAAACAGCAACTACAGCGGCCAGACAGCCCAACAGACTGCACTCACGCATTTTAGGAAGGCGCCCACTCCAGGCCTCTGCCTTCTTCCTTCGGCTGCAGTAGAGACAAAACTGGGAGCAGTTTCCGTCGCTCGGCTACTTGCAAAGCCTCCAAAGTCGCTGGCCCCAAAGTCACTGAAGATTCCAAAAATGCTCCATCCGAAACTCTATATCCCGGCGACTCAAAAACTTCTGGGTTCTGATTTCCAAACTCTCAATCTTGGCGGCTACATTTTCTGCCACTGCTTCTTCTATCCCTACATGATGGCGACTGCTTCCTCTATTCCTTCAGCATGGTGACTGCCCCTTCCATTCCTACATCATGGCGACTGACCTCCTCTTCTCCTTCAGTCCCTTTTATTTCTCATCAGACTCTCCACCCCAAACTGCAAACTTAGCATTTTCCCTGGGGCTATTCATTCTCATCAGCAAACCCCCCCAGGGGGCACCACCTTTACCGGACTTTGGACTCAGCCCGATTATATAAATAGCAGCAGTAGCAAAGGATGGCAACAGAAAGGAGAAGAATGCACAAGGTATTAAGGAAACCAAATTTACAAAATGTGAGAATAAGCTAGATCTGGAGTATGTAAAATAAACAGGAATTCAGGGTGACCTGCAAATTTCTGGCTTGGGCAGCTTGGATGGCTGGTATAGGCTTAGAGGCATCCCCTGGTCCCTGCAGGGGGACCAGGGGGTGCTGGGGAGAAGCAGTGGAGCACAGGAAGGGGAGCAGTTTAGGGAATAGAAATGCTGCCTTCAGTTTGTGGCTTGGTGAATCTGTATTGCCTGAGGGACATCCAGGCAGATAGGACTTCCAGGTAGATAGGGCCAGGGAGTAGTTAGATTTCCAGAGCTAGAGATGGATTTGAGAATCCTCAGTGCTAAATCAAACCAGAGGCACAGATGAGCGCATTCAAGAAGACTTGTAAAGTGAGAAGGGTGGAGGCCACGGAAGAGATGAGAGAGCTCCCATCTTTAAGAAAAACAGCTAGCAATGGAATCTGAGAATGGTCAAAGCGGTTGAAGAGGAACCCTGGAGGCAGCCACGTTATTAGAAAATGGGGGATGTGGACACCAAGTTTCAAGACAGAACGTGTGGCCAACAGTATTAGATGCTGCAGAGATCTCAGGATGAAAAACCTAAGAGGAACCCATGGAGGGATCCGTGATGAACTAGCATCAGGGAGGGATCTTGTTATTGGGCTAATGAAAATGTTGTAAAATTGAGTTATGATGACAGCTGCACACCTCAGTAAATTTGCTTAAAATCACTAAATTGTGTACTTGAAATTGACTTGAAATGTGACTTTTGCCTCAAAGTAAAAATGGGGGAGAAAAGGAATTCATTGGCATTTAGTTTGGGCAAGCTGTGATTCCAAAGGGAACTTTCTAGTCTAATCTCTTCTTCCTAATTGGTTAGGGAAAGTCCCCATTCAATCAAATGACACCAAGCAATATTATCGCTCTATTCCCTATCTTCTCTGCAGAATTGCAGAATGCTTGCTGTACTTATTTTTTATTAGTACTACTGCTTTTAGCATATACTTCCAGAATAATAATAATCAGGTCCCAGGCTAGAAGACCCCAGGAATGATATAATTTTGGTTTTTTTTTTTAAAGATTTATTTTTTATTTATACATACAAGCTGGGGTACAGGCCAGAGGCGTGGGGTGGTGAGAGGGTTCACCAGAGACAGAGCGGGCAGCAGAACAGGCAGATCAGAAATACACTGCTGAGGGGAGCAGTGGGCGAGGCAGGAGAGGTCTGCCGCACCATGTGGGATTCTCCCTGGCCAGGCGTCGAACTCGCATCGCTGCTGCGGACAGCTCCACAGCGCAGCGCTTAACCGCTGCGCCACCGGGGAGGCTCAATTTTGTTGTTGATTGCATATCTGAATGTGTTTAAACATGGCTTCTTTATTGGCCTTGCAAGGCTTTTTCTTCACTTTGAAATCTCATTTCATTTCTGATACCTCTCTTAGGCAGATAGCATGATATTCTGTTCTTCTCAGCCATTTTCCTTCTTAATTTGACTTAGCCAATAACAGTGGGTATTTGTCTTTGTTAACAGGCACATTTGATGTATTCTGTAGAAAAGGAAAACTAAAACTCCTGCCCCTTCTTAGTTATAAGGAACCGAGGTTGCCCAAGACCCTAGTTAAAGTGTTCATTTCTTCGGGCCTCCCTGGTGGCACAAGGGGTTAATAAGTCTCAGCCTAGGAATCTATCCGCAGCCACTGCAGCCTGAGTTCGATCCCCAGCCAGGGAGTTTCCCACATGGCGCAGCAGACCTCTCCTGCCTGGCCTGCTGCTCCCCTCAGCAGTGTATTTCAGTCAGTCTGCCTGTTCTGCTCCCCACTCTGTCTCTGGTGAATCTTCTCACACCCCACGCCTCTGGCCTACACCCCAGCTCTTGTATGCATAAATAAATAAATCTTAAACAAATAATAAAGTGTTCATGTCTTGCCAGTTGCATCTTTGCTTTATGTCAGTTCAGTATCTTCCAGCTGCTTTTTGTACTCCTTAGTAATCCGCCTGACACTTTTTATAGTGGGCTTTTCCTTTCACATCTTATAGTTGTGGGTTTGGGCCACTTGGTGTCTTTTGACCTTTCCTGGCTTCCCTTTGGACTTCCCTACTTTGTTCTGAGGACCACCGAGGTGCTTGTGGAAGGGCGTCCCCTTTGCCTCCTCGGTTGCCTTTCCCTTGGGTCCTTCCAACTTATGTCCTGATCATATCCGCAGAATGAACTCTCTCCATCTGATGCCTGCTCTTCTTCCTGTGGACCCGAGTGGTCCCACTGTGTGCTGCGTGGGGCAAGGTCCCTGTCACCTGGAATTATTGCTACTTGGTTCCTACTGGGGGGGATCAAAGTAAACACCGGTGAGTTGGCTATTCCCTTCTTCCTCGGCGTGTCCTCACATGACCGTCGCATGTGTATGCTTCCTGTCATAAATGTGCACGTCATTTCTGAGATTTAGTTCCAACCTCAGCAAGCTGGACGTGCGGGCCTTTGTGCCTCAGGCAAGTCAGTAGTCACCTCCCTAACATTAGATCTTGGTTGCTGATCCCTTAATACACCAAAAACCCACCTCTCTAAGCGTGGGCTCCAAAAGACACTGACCCCTTTCTCTGAGAAGGCTCCAAAGCAGTGTCTTTAGATTCCTCTCCAGACAGCGGCTGTGTCAAAGGGAGGAATGCAAATGTCACTTTAACCCTGTCCCTTCTCTCACTGCCACGAGGCCTCTACAGACCTGAAGAAAATCCTAGACTCGGGGTTGGAAGGGTCCCCCGAAGCTGTTTATCTTCACCCCCTCAGTCTATGAATTCCTTTATCGATAGCTCTACCCAGTGACTGCCCAGGCCCTCACGCACCACCTCCCGTGAGAGATCTCACTGCCTCAGGGAAGCCCCACGATTGGCAGAGCACACAAATTGTTGAGTCCCCCTTAATTTCAAATCCAGATCACTTTCCCCTTAGGACACAGACAAGGCCATGAAATGCAGTAATGAAAATGGCGTAGCGATGAGGCAAGAAGAACCTGACCTAGAGAAAGAGAGAAGGGAAATAACACAGGGGGCGAAAGCGGGCAGTGCCAGAGGAAACGGTCTGAGGAGCTTGAGAGGCAAAGGAGGGCCTCTGAGCTGAGAAGCAGAGATGGTGCTGGGAGGGGGAGTCTAAAACACATGGACCCCAGATTAGAGGTGTAGAGCAAAGAAAGTGGGGGGGGGGACAGAAGCACATCTTTAAGATTCAAAATCCATCAGAGATCCCAGCCCTGCCCTTTGCCTAAGGTTATGGACAAGAGCACTGTGAAGACAGGAGAGCATATTTAGTCAAGCAACAGCTACGCAGCAGAGAAGAGAATAACTTTAAAATGAGTTTAAAGAGGAGAAATGGAAAGAGAAAAAGAAGTGACTAGAGAAATGGAAAAGGGGGGAAAGAAAACACAGAACTTTTAGGTTAAGGAATTGTATTTATTCCCGTGCCAGCATGTAATTGCATTTTCCTGGCAGCCGTCCCACGCACCTCTGTAAGGGGCAAAGGGTAGCGGCGTGTGTTTCTGCAGGGATTGAAGTCCTGCTGCTTTGTACTATTACAGCAGGCAAGAGACTTCAATAATGAAGCTATATGCTGATATCACTGAGGCAGACACTGAAATTCCAATCACCAGCAGCCCTGCACTTGGGTATCGGTGGCAATGGAAAGGACGGGGTTGAGTAGACTGTGACCTGGGGTGGGTAGATGGTGAGGCAAGGGCTGGGGCCAAAGCTGGTGAACCCTATCTTGAAGGTTCGAAATAGCAATAAATGGAACCTGCTCACCAGCAAAGCTGTTTCCTCTCTAGCATGGTCTGCAGAATGCCAGGTGTCAGTTGCTTACAGAACAAGCCAGCAAGTTTCAGGCAGCAATAGAGGATAAGAAAATAATCGTAGTTTCCATCCATGCTGAGAACAGTGACCTGATGTGTTGCCCACACTGATGCTGTGGGTGTTGTTCACAACTGGCTATGTCAGACGGCTTTGAAATCCACACATCAGGATTTGAGCCCTCCCATTTGCTTCTGGAGCCACGTCACCATTGGCCCTGCCATTTTTTGGTCTTCATCATAGCTCAGAGAGCCCCCGCCCTCTACAGAAGTCATCATTTAGTAAGCGTAGACTCCTTGGGAGAGGTGTCTGCTAAGGAGGTAGGCCCACACATGCAGGATTTCAAGCTGGAGGTATGTGCTTATTCACGCAGCTGTGGGTTTATGCATCCATTCAATGAGTTGGCAAGTTTGTTTTTAAACGTCTTTGCTAGCCAAGTACTATGTGGAGACGCAGAGAGGAATAAGGCTCATTTCTTGCTCTGCTGGACTTTTAGTCTCCTTGAGACACACATAAACATGGCTAACTCTACTATGAAGAAGATTCAGATGAGTTATAACAGAAGTACAATTTGATTCCTCAGGAGGGAAAGTGATTCATTTGGGTTGGCCTAGGAAGGAAAGGCGTCCTTGAAGAGACACCATAGAAGTTGAGCTGGGGGCAGGGAGAGAGAGAGAGAACACGCGTTTTAGGCTAAGGGACAGTGCGCCATTTCCAATAAATGATGAATGGAAGGGCATGGCAGTATATGGTGTCATTGTGCTTGCACTTAAAACTGGAGAGCAAGGAAAGATGAGATGGAGAAGTTCATGAATGCCATGGGAAAGGATTGGGCCTTTACCCAAACTGCAGTAGGGCGCCATTAAGGGATTCTGAGGAAGAGAGAAATGTGATTCAGCATGTGATTTAGGAAGAGTGCTGTGTTATTCCTGTTATCACCCAGTGCAACATTCCTTCTTCCTGAACAGCTGTAGAGCAATGGAGAAGAGTGGGGGTCTTCTCCACTGGGGCTTTGAGGGCTGTAGGGTAGTGGACAGAGTGAGAATGGCTGAAGGAATGCAGAGAGATGGTTAGCACCAGAAGACAGAGGAGGTGGTGCCTGCGTGAGTGCGAGAATGGAGATTTACTGAGAGTCCAGATCTGAAGACAGAAGGTGGGAGGATGGGGCCAGGCTGACGATGTGCTCTTCCAAGTCAGTTGAGGGGAAAATAGTCTTAATTCCCCAAATCCCATTGATGAGGGAGATATTTCCCAATTCGAGTTTTTAAGGAACAAATTCAGATGGAACAACTAGGGAGACTTTTCATCTTTTCATTTAGGACGACACCTGCCTGCTATTGATATCTGGCCTGAGATGTTCCCACATCCAAGCTAAGTGTTTTTAGGGACTTGAGCCATTTTGACCTGTTGACTGTTTTACCAGTAATTTTCCATGTCTGGCATTGCAAGCATTTTTGGTTGAATTTCTTTGCAAGCATTTAGGTGCATTTGTTTGCATTTCTTTGCAAGCATTTAGGTGCATTTCTTGTCAGATCCACCATGGCTGCTTAAAAATGAGAGATTACAAGACTTTGCTTTTTCCTTTCCAAGTATATCTAAAACCCTGCTCCAAATGCCATCAGCCGGCTTTGCATTAAGCATCTTCGAGTCTGGGCTTCGAGGGACTATAAGCCGTTCCCTCACTCCCCCAAACCCTCACCAGCTATTGGATCTGGCTACAATAAGTGACATTTTTGTATTTTTCTTCTACATCCTCAGAGCCCAGTGGTGCATACCTCTGTAGCCGCATCATGCCTGAAATTTATATTATAAACAGAGCTCTGTGAATCTAAACCATTACATTTTTAAAGTAATGAGGACAGAGTGTATTCTTTGATTGATTTTTTAAAGACATGGATTCAGCTTTGCATCACTTGTGTGAGTCACAGAAAGTAAATGCAAGCTTCCTAAGGGTATATAAAATTTCTCTTGAAAGATTAATCTCCTTGACAACAATTGCCCACTTCCTCCATTCCTGCTTGAGGGGCCACATCTGCAGCTCCAGGGCAGGACTTCAATAGCTATACATGTTCATTCTTTTGGACAGCTTGACTTGACCTTCAAATCATGGAGAAGTCCCACTGGGGGAATGGGGGGGCACATGCTGTAGTATTAGGTACATTCACACACCCTCACTTCTCTACAAGGTGGGATACCAGCATGGCAGTGCACTCTACTCAGGAACTGGGATGTGCCCCCAATGCCATTATCTTTATGTTTCTCTAGGTTTGTTTTATTGTGGTAAAATATAGAGAACATAAAATTTTCCATTTTAATAAGGTTTAAGTATACAGTTAAACAGTGTGAATTAGATTCACAATTTTATGCAACCATGACCACTATTTCCAAAATTTTTCATTCCCCCAGATACTCTGCAACCATTAAGCAATGGCTCCCCATTCTCTCTCCCTTGCCCCCCAGCAATCACTAATCTACTGTGTCTCTATAGATTTCCCTATTCTGCATATTTACATTTCATGGTAATGGAATTCGATTTTGTGTGGTCACTTGTGACCCCTCTTTGATTTCGCATCGTGTTTTCCATGTTTTAGCATCTTTCAGTGATTCAGTCATTGTTTTTGCTGAATGATGATATTCCATTGTGTGGCTGGATTACATTTTGTTTATCCATTCATCGATTCATGGACGCTGGGGTTGTGATCAGCCTACTACGAATATTGTCATGCAAGTATCCAGTGTCTCGTGCCGGTTATTTATTTATTTACTTATTTATTTTTTTAAAGATTTATTTTTTTATACATACAAGCTGGGGTACAGGCCAGAGGTGTGGGGCGGCGAGAGGGTTCACCACAGACAGAGTGGGGAGCAGAACAGGCAGATCAGAAATACACTGCTGAGGGGAGCAGCAGGCGAGGCAGGAGAGGTCTGCTGCGCCATGTGGGATTCTCCCTGGTTGGGTGTTGAACTCGCGTCACTGGCTGCCGACAGCACCACAGCTCCACAGCGCAGTGCTCAACCGCTGCGCCACCAAGGAGGCCCTCATGCCGGTTATTAAGGCATCACTGACAACAAGCCAATAGCATTCCTTGAATCAGCACTCTGGAGGGACCTTGAACAAAGCATGGTGGTACAGACCACCTTGGTGATGGCACTGAAAGCACTGTCGTAGTACCTCAGTCAAGGACAGTCAAGGTGACAGTGCTTCATTTCACTGACTCAGACTTCACCAAAGACTAATAGTCAAGCTACACTCTCTCTTCAACTCAGTACTATCTCGTGTTGACACATGTAACAGCTGCTTCTTAGTCCTTACATTTCTTGACCTGTCTGCAATGTTCAACCGTGCTAACTGAACCCCCACCAACAATGCTTTCTTCTCGTCACTTCTTCACTTCTCAGCCTGTTTTTCCCATCTCCGCCCCAACCCTAGCTGAAAATGGTTTCTGTCACCAGTTTCTCTTATTTCACTGACTCTCAGGCCTGTCACTTCCCATGGGATTGAGGTAGCCTCTCCTTGGGAAGGAAAGGCTTTGCGGCACCGTGAGTCCTGTGCAACTGTCAAGCAGCCTCCGGTGAGAGTAATAGTCGTGACACTCCTGTGGAAGTTGGTGATAATTCTGGGACTGGTGGAGGAGGGCCAGCACCCACACCACCCCCTCATAGTGTCAGGGCTGCCAGCCGAGAGTTGTTCTATTTCTGTGAATATGACTTGACTCATGATGTACCTACATGAATATAGTAGTGGCCCAAGTTATAATAAGATTCTACCGTAAAATGACTTCTTTTCCAAAGGGACCAAGTGATATTTTTGTTCCTTTCTTAATGCAATACGAAGCATAGCTAATGGTTAAAACCCCTGGAAACCATTTTGTCTCAGGAAACTCAGTGGTCTGAACCCCAGATGAGGGCAATTACCTTGGTGTTCCCCTTTTGACCAGGAGGTGGTTATAGAAAAGGCTACCTTGAGTCACTAATGAGGTATTTGTGAGTTGGAAGGTACAGAGTGGTAGTTTCCAAAAGCCCTGGTGACCCAACAGGGTCACCTTAACAGTGCTTTTAAGACCTTTCCACTTAAGAGCCCCATGTATCTGTGAGAGTGAGAGTGAGAGTAAACACCTGCTTCTGGGGATCAGGGTTGCACCCTGAATGTCTTAGTAAGCATGGAATATTTCAGGATATCTTAAATGAGTTTGCAAATAGTCTATTTCTATTCCATCATGTAGCCTTGCATATTTTAGTATAAAATAGTGAGATTCTGCACAAAATCCCTAGGAAGAAGCCATGGATAGCTTCATGTACACACAGCCCACTGGGATGTAACCCAAAGATACACATCTCCCAGATTGAGAAACAAGCTTGTCTGAGGGAAGAGAGGGCCTGCCTAGATTATTGGGAATATGCTTTGTGTTCTTTCAATTGCCCATTTTTGTAATTGAAGCTATTTGTAGGCTGGGACTGACGGTAAGAAATAAAATAGTCATCTTGTGCCCCAGCCCTCTTTGAAGAGAAACCATTGGATTAATCCCAGAATTTATAGTCATTTAGTAGGCAAAATTGGCAGCTTGCTTGCTAGTCAGAAAGGCACATTGTGAAATGGACCCATTCTCAAAGGCGTCCCATTAGACCAATTAAAAATCAGAGGCCTCAAGCGAGCCAGTTCCCCTCTTCTGATCTATGAAGATGAAAATCTAGATTCCCAAAGACCCAAGGGTCATTTGCAAAGTCACTTTCTTCTGCTTTCAAGTGCAAGTAGTCACTTCACACCTGAAAGTTCGCAAAGGGAGGGGTGGATCTGGCAGGCAGGTGGGTCGTGTCCAGCGGAGGGCCAGGAAACTGGCCAGGAAACCGAGGTGTGGTTGGGATTCAGAGGCCAAGGGCCCTGCTCTGGGCTCCTGTGGGAAGGGGCTGCGGCATGGATTTCTCCAGAGAGCCCTGGTGTCAGCCACCCCTGGGGGCTGCCAGGCAGTGCACTGGATGCTTTTTGCATATTCACGTCTTGGGGGCCAGGTGTACACAGCAAGTGCAAAACACAGGGCAAGCGGTGTTGTTCTGTTGCTGTATTGGGGCCAGATTGAAGCCATCTGCTGGTGCAAGCTTGGCAAGAGGAGACTTCCATGCTTGGCTCAGCGGCAGCCTTCTCTCCCTGGCATGTTGGTAGCAGTTCTTTCAAGCTGCCCCATGAAGTCAGCGGTCTGCTAGTGTGGGTGAAGGCCCTGTAGGAGTGCGTTGCCCTCCTTCATGTCCGCGCTATCTGAGAATGAGCTTTTGCTTCCTATTATATGCTCAAGGTCTCAGGGCTCTGTCACCCCCAAAGCTCATCTCACTGACTGACAGACCTCCCTTGGCTGCCTCCGCACGCCCACTTGATGCACCGCAGGCCCAGCAAATTCTCTCCCAATGTTTTGTGTGTACTGGCTTCGGTGGAAGCTGTGATGCCAGGGTTTAAAGAAAGCCAAAAACAGTCTGGTGTGGATTGACGTATTGCCAGGGTCTCTGGCCCCCAGATTAGAACAGCTCGAGGGGAAATAGGGTTGGGAAATTCGATAGCCAGTGAACACTAGAAACACGCACATCCCGGGAGAAGCCACTGATCAACCTGACTGCTTATGAAGCCCCCCTCCCCAAGGGCAGCCACTGGGGCCACTGTGGGGAGAGGAGCCATTACAGGTTGCAGTAGATGCTGTCCCTCATGCGCCCCAATAGCCTGGGAATTCAGGAGAACTAAAACTAAAAGGAAAGTGGATGGGCTGGTGGGAGATGGACGGGGGGAGGGGGGGGCGGGGCTGAGGCCCAGCTGTGAGAGGGTGGTCCCCAGGAAGAAGGGTGTGGTCCAGGTTCCCTGCCCCACCCAGGGGAGGGTGGAGCTGAGCAGGAGCGATAGGAAGCTGGAGAGGAGAGGAGAAACACAGAGGAGAAAGAGGAAGAAAGGCAGCAGGATGGAGGCCAGAAGAGGCACAAGGAGCAGAGAGACATGTGAGGAAGCTGCACTGGCCTGGACTGTTTGAGACAGATGCGGGTGAGAGACCCGTGGGAGGTGACAGTGGCAATGTGGATCTTGATTTTGATTTTGCGCTTTTCCTCACAGACTTGTCTGCCTGTTTCTGACCCTTATGTGTGGGTCCCTGCCGAAAGCTCTTCTAGACTCGTGGCAGGCTTTCGGGCCTTGCCTTGGGCCAATCCCATTTGGGTGGACTTTTGCCCACGAGGTGGTGGGTAGCTTTGGGTGCTTGGTTTGGAAGCTATTGTTCTTTTTCTTTTCTGTATTATTACACTAATTGTATTGAAATTTCTTTTCCACTTAGGGCCTTATATGTTTTATCTTGATGCGGCGGATGGCAGAACCTATTTAAAAGGGGCAGGTTTGGGGGTTCTGAGGTGCCCCTCTCTCTGTCCTGTAACACAGCCAGTGGCCAGCAGTGAAATAGTAAGTCGTGGTGAGCCAGGCCTGGAACCCAGAGCTTCTCACCCTCAGGATGCTATCGCCTTCCCAGGCTACCCTGCTGGGAGACTGAACTGTAACTGAGGGGGGGTGCTCCCTTCTGAGCATTTTGCCCCCTGCAGAAAGGCATCCCCACAATTTGCAGACCTTCCTCACTGCCCATTATTTTAAAGGGATTATCTAATCTGCAACACAAAGGACATCAGGGCAAAATGAGAATCAGGGCAGAGTGTGTATTAGTACAGATTGTGATTACAAATAGAGACAGATTTTTGGATTTAACATGAAATTCTTCTTGCTGGCCCAAAAGGTTCTTACTGACATCTTGTAAGAGAGAAACAACTTACGTGCGTTTTATACTATATACCTACTACCACAAAGATATGTTCTGGAAAATCATAAAAATAAGAATGATTTTATAGAGAGAAGGGTTTGTGGTGATTCCCATAATACATCTGGTTTGTAGCAAACTGAGAAGGGTTTGCTTTGATGTAGACTTAGCGTCTTTGTAGATGTTTTTTCTATTTATATTTTCTACTCACTGATCCTAAGATATTGTTCCCACAGGTTTCTTGGTGTGTTTTTTGTTTTGTTTTGCTTTGTTTTCTCACAAGGCTAGATGTCGTGACAACTCTCTCCCACTTAGGGCTGCCCCCCAAACTGTTAAAATCTTTCTGAAAGTCTCAAATCAGATATTCTGGTCTCCTAACTTAAACTCTTTCAATGGCTCCCTGCTATTGCCCATAAAATAAAATCTTAACATTCCTAATCCACCAGGAAGTGGCCCTTACGTGTCTTCCGTGCCTTACCTTTTATCACCCACACACACTGATGTGTCCACTCTGCCCCTCCTACCAGCCAGGCTGCTTGCTCTACCTACATCCTCTGATGTTGGTGATTCTGCTTACGGTGAACCTCTGCCTCACATGAATAGCCATTTCGTTCAGCTCTGCCTAGTTACAACCATCCTTCACGGTATAGATTGTATCCCAATTACTCCCAGAAGTCCTTCCAGATCCTCCTACTTGGAATTTTTCTCTCTTCCTGCTGTGCCTGTGCGTTTATCTGAGCCCTTTCTACTTTCTGGCAAGTATCTAGTTGGTTTGTCTATTAGCCTGTTTCCCTTGCCACAGTATGGGATTTCTGAAGTCCGTAAGTGTTCCTCCAACTGCCCTAGTTCAATGCTTAAGACATGGCAGGCTACTATTAACTTTGTTGAATTAAATTGGGTAATATGTCCCCTGTCCAGGACTGCCCAAATATTAATTGATGTCAAAATTATGTCTAGTTGTCATTGACTAAAACACTGTTCCTCTGTCTCTCATAGTGTGTCCTCCTACTGCTAAACTGGACCCTTCAATCTCTAATTTCCATGATGGCTGCCCAGGCCCAGGGTCTGTCTTTGCCAGGATGTCCATCAACATCAACTCCAGGAGCCCAGCTATGGGGTTGGGTGATAAACATTTGCTGTGGCCGGATGGGGGGCCAGAGGACCCTGTAGTCATGGCTTTGGAGGCTTAGGAAAGTATAATTCTAAATATTCCTGGGGACCCCTTGCAGGTAGAAGACTTGGCCCAGCTTTGTGCCTGGGTGCATAATGGCTGATTTCGCTGGGAAAACAGAACTGCTATGATAACTCCCATTCTGGGGCCCCAGGCCCCAAGTTCTCAGAGCTTCATCAAATATGTGATCAGTTTTAGGTGGGAAGACTAACTTTTCTCATAGTTTTTAAAAGTTTTCATTGGCAGGATATTTTCCACTAATTGCGTTTTGTTCAAGAAGGAATCCATTATTACCTAATCACTGTACACTCTGGGTATACGATGTTTTTCAACAGATGGTTGAAATACTTCACATGAGGCTCAGAGTCAGATCTGAATTCAAATAGCACCTCCGGCACTTACCAGCTGTGTAAATACAGACCAGAAAAGTTACCTGAAGTTGAGTTTCCTCATCAATAAAATGAGAATTATAATACCTACCTCCTATCACTGTTGAGAAGGTTCACTTAAATGAGATAATGTCTATAAATAACTTAGCACCATGCTGGCACACAACCTGGACTCAGTAGTTTTCAGTCGGGTTTATAATTTCAAAGCATAGGGTCCAAGATATAGAAATGAAAAAGAGATTTGGGGTGGCAAAAAAGATTAGAAACTACAGGATTTAGCATAACTGCTGGGCCCCATAACTGCTACTCTCGACATAACTGTTCAGTGTTAGCAGCTCTCTGGAAGAGCAAGATAATAGCATAGGAGTCGGGCAAGGGCAGTATCCGGGAAAAGAATCTGAAAGTGACGCTAGAAGTGCTCTCACACAGGCCAGCCCTGAAAATACTCCTCTTCACTCAAGAAGAGGAGTTGCCATGAGACTTGAGACTGGGCTTTCAGCGGGTCGAACCATGTGTGCCCTTCACTTTGATGAAGTCCGCCCGTGACCTGAGCCTGAGGTATTCCTGCCACTGACAGCTGACCCCAGCCTCCTGTGGCACTCTGCATAGTCCCTCTTTCTGAGAAAGAGGTCTGATTTCCAAGTAGAACATCGCCCTTTGTTCTTCTCTTTTTCTTTGGTTTGGATGTGTGTATGCGGAGAGGAAAGAGATTCTAGCTTGTAGTCAACTGCATTGCTTTTCCCTGGGAAAGAGGGTTCGTGGACAGTTTGATGCGCACTCAAGAAGAGAAGCTTTCTTGGTTTTAGAGGAGCACAATGTAGTCAGATTCATAGATATTAGAAGTTAGAACATCATCCCCTTGTGAAGCAATGAAAAATGATTATAGTTCATGAAATAGAACAATTGTATCAAATATGATAGGCAAAGGATTCAATGTGACGTATCTTATTCAAATGAATCAGAAAAAAAGTAATACCCGTTAGGTAAAAAGGCCAAGGATAAAAACTGTTAGACACTGAGAGAGATAATTAGTAAACTAAAACTGCAAGAGGGTGGTCCTCAGGAAGGGGGAGTGTTCCAGGTTCCCTGCCCCACCCAAGGGAGGGTGGAGCTGAGCAGGAGAGATAAAAAGTTGGAGAAGAAGAGAGAGAAAAAAAAATGACAAGTGAAGGAAGGGAAGAAGGAAGGAAGCAGGATGGAGGCCAGAAGAGGCACAAGGAGCAGAGAGACATGTGAGGAAGCTGCTCTGGCCTGGACTGTTTGAAACAGACGTGGGTGAGAGCCCCGTGGGGAGGAGACAATGTCAATGTTGATCTTGGTTTCGATTTTGCTCTTTTCCTCACAGACTTGTCTGTTTCTGACCCTTTCTATGGGTCCCTGCCGAAAGGTGCTTTAGACTCGTGGCAGGCTTTCGGGCCCTGCTTTGGGCCAGTCCCATTTGGGTGGACTTTTGCCCACGAGGTGATGGGTAACTGTGGGTGCTTAGTTTAGAAACTATATTGTCCTTTCTGTACTATTACACTAATTGTATTAAAGTTTCTTTTCACTAAAGGCCTTACATGTTTTATCTTAATGCAGCGGATGGCAGAACCTATTTAGAAAAGGCAGGTTTGGGGGTTCTGGGGTGCCCCTCTCCCTGCCCTGTAACAAAACCTCAAAAATGTTGATCTGGACTAGTCATCAAATGCATGTAAATTAAAGAAATCTTGAGGTACTCTCTATCTTGTACTGACGAAATCTTGTTTAATTGAGGCACAGTAAACTTGGTTCCCTCACCACTGCTGGTGGCATTTATACACTGCAATAGCCCTTTAGAAAGTGGTCTTGCAGTCTGTGTAATCAGACCCCCCCCTCAGCTTTGACCACCTTGACCTTGCTGCCTGCTCTAACCAAGGCCGTCCTCAGCTAGCCCTGGTCCCTGGCCGTGATCTGCATGCCTCCTGGCCCAGCTGAGTCCTCACACTTCTCTTCCTGTGACTTACTGAGTGTTTCATCCCCTGTAAGATGAGCTCTTCCTTCCACTTCCTTCCTCCCCTCTGTAGAATCCCAGTCATCTCCTCTGCGCCTGTCATGTGCATCTCAGTGTCCCACAGCGATCTTTGCGACTCCGCTGGCCCCATGGCAGTTGGCTACTAGGATCACTCACATCGCATCACCTTCACAGGCTATCAAAATAGAAACGTTGGTAATTGAATCTAGAAAAGCCAAGGGAGTAGGTTTG
Organism: Scalopus aquaticus; assembly: GCA_004024925.1. NCBI lineage: Eukaryota > Metazoa > Chordata > Mammalia > Eulipotyphla > Talpidae > Scalopus > Scalopus aquaticus. The sequence continues at coordinate 56,140 of PVIJ01007357.1, read as the reverse complement.
AGCTCTGGATCTGGAAGAGCAAATGTGAAAGAAACTGAGCCCTGGGCTGGGGCCAGCCATCTTGGATTTCCTGATGAGCCACTATCTACTTAGGTTTACCCTCTGGGAGATGTTTACATTAGGCCAGCCCCAACATTGCATTTCTTTTCAGAATCAAGAACATATCTCATAAACTGTGGGCCAAGAAATAAGACCTTTACCGGTTAGCCTCTCCTTAGAATTAATTTGTTTTGGTATCAGTTTAAATGCTATTCATTAGATCACTTTTGCTTTTCTGTGTTGTTTTTTTAAGATCCATCCATCTATGCATACAAGCTGGTGTAGGCCAGAGGTGTGGTGGGGGGTGTGAGAGGACTCACCAGAGACAGAGTGGGGAGCAGAACAGGCAGATCGACTGAAATACACACTGAGGGGAGCAGCAGGCTAGACAGGAGAGGTCTGCTGCGCCATGTGGGAAGCTCCCTGGCCAGGGATCGAACTTTGTGCTGCAGTGGCTCTGGATAGCTTCATAGTGCTGTGCCTAACCCCTTGCGCCACCATGGAGGCCCCCTCTGTTTTGTTTTGTTTTTTTCTTGATGGAATTTGGAAAGACCGTGTAGATTTTTTTAAGTTGGGTATAATAAAACAACTTTCAGTAGCAAACTGCCCTCTCCTCAATTCTTTAACCATTTGCTTCCTCGGCTGGCCCTAACCCCATGTACCTCCCACCCCACCCTTCTCCCATCTCCTGACAGTCTTCAGTTCCTGAAAGGAAGAGCTGGGGTAGCCCAGCAGTCCTCACAAATGCTTGAGCCATGAGGAGTGTGCACCCGAGGCTGGCAGTAACCCTGTGTTTCCAAATCTCTCCTCTTGGCAGAACTGGCTTATGACCTGGACGTGGACGACGCGCCTGGAAGCAAGCAGCATGTGAGTCAGAAGGACAATGAGATCGCCGCCTCGCACAGCCTGGGGAGCGCCCAGACCCCGCTGAAGATTCTCTGCAGCGTGGTGGCGGCCGCGGTGTGCTGCTTCTTCCTGGTGCACTGACTGCCCAGTGCACAGCGCACGCCGCGTGCTGCCCTTCAGCGCCGTGGTCTTCCTCTAGAAAGGGAACCACTGTCTTATTTTTTTCTATTTTTTTATCTTACATACCTCCTCCAGCCATTAAGTAGAGGACTAGCCATGTGTTAGTTTCTCGAAAATCCAGTGGTGTCTTTATGAGGAAGGTACATTTTAGTGGTAGTTTAGATTGTCCTTTTACAAAAAAAAAAAAATCAAGTCGTGCCAAATTATTTTCCTATGTTTGGCTGCTAGCACATGGTTGCCATGTCTTTCTCTCTCTCTCTCTTTGCATGGATTTCTTTGGAAAAAAAAAATAAATGCTCAAATAAAAATGTCTTGGGTCTTTTTTGCAAACTCTCGCGTAGGGTGACCACGCAATGCTTTCTACTCCTCACCTGGCTTGCTATTCCGTAGGAAAAGCCTGTTGGAGTCCAGGAGTCCAATCCAACAGGGTCCTTGAGATCTGGCCCCCAAGGGACTAGATGGGCTCAGTCCTGGCCCCGAGCCCTGGGCAAAGCCACAGCCTCCCAAACGTAATCTCCATTTAGAGACATCCTGCGTCTTTCCAGGTGAAACCAAAGATCTCTCAAAAGCCCCCAGCCCCCGATACTAAATTCACTTTGCTGAACAGGCTCTACCCGATGGAAACTCTGTGCGCGGGCTGTGCAGCGACGCGCTGAATATCCTTCTGCTCCCGACCCAGAGAGATGGCCCACGCAGTACAAAGAAATAATTCCCACGCTCTTTCGCTGTGGCCTCAGGCATGTTCTCTGCGGTCACCCTTCCTCAGGGGCTGCGTTGTGGCAGGGCCACCCGTTGCCTTGGGTGAGGTTGCCAGGGCTGTCACCCTGAAAGCAGTGGCGTGGAGGGTGCGCGCTCGCTCCTGGCTTGGACGGCCTTCTCCAACATCGTTTTCTGTCAATGAGGTTCTACGCAGCGATTGGGTGTCAGGTCCTCTACAGGAGCTGGAGGCAGTGGGGAACAGAGCGCCTTAGACCCTGCTCTGGTGACGCCGAACGTCTGCTTCGAATACTAATTTCAACTCCAGCCTTTTGTCAATTGTAGGCCCGCCATTATCACTTACACCTGCTGTTTATGCAGATAACATCACAGGCAGCAACAGCGCTGAGGCCGACGTGGAGACATTCTGCTGCCAGACAAGCTGAGCGACAGCCAACATGAACTTGCCATTGTCTGTCTGCTGCGCACGCTGCCTATTAACTGGGTCAACAGATGCGGGGTTATTGCTTCTTTCTAATGAGTGGGGACTCAACTTCCACCTGAGGGCAAGGGGAGGAGGACCTGAGTAAGTATGAGGAAGAGAGAGTGAGACCCAGGGAAGGAAAGGGAGCAAAGGTCAGGGAAGGAACTGAGAAGTTCCCTTTGATTTTAGGAGGTGGTCCCAGCTAGGCGCTCCGATTTCTGTTCCATGGCAAGAGGTCGCGGTGTGGGAAGCAGAGTGTCATTTCTCACGACTTATCATCCCGCCCTCCTGCTGTCTCCCAGACAGTCGGGGTCGCCGATGGAGCACAGGTTTCCCATATCTATTTTCATCCTTTGCCGAAATTTTTGCGAACGCAGAAAGGTTTGGTTTGGCCTTTCTTCACTTGCTTTTGTCCAAGTGGAGACTGCCCTCAGCTGTGCTTGTAGTGTGATTTCAATGATTTGTAGCATGGGTGAGACTTAAAAGGGGAAGAAGTTAGTTGTCTTTGTTTTTCAAACCATCATTATTCCTGTATTTGAATGGGGTTTGAAGGAATCTTTGTTCGTCTATTCACGAAACCTAAACACTGAAAGGGTTTGCTCCTTGGCCTCCAGAGTGTGATATTATAACATCATCAGAGCAGAGAAAGAAACTAAAGCCCAGCGGTCACCTAATAACCGTCCCTGTCATTCCGTAGGAAGGTTTTTATTTCATGCGGCAAAAACAATTTGTGACACAGGCCATGTACGCTTGCAAGCAGGAGGGGACTTTGTGAAAGTCCATCTCCTCCTGGGAGGCAAAGGGGACTATGGGTTTTTACATATCCTTCCCTCACTTCCCTTCTCCAGAGTGCATATGAGGCAGAGAACCCTTCTTGTAATGCAGAGAGTTGGGGAGAGATGTCCAGCTTTGTTGCTCTGATCTTGTGGCATCATGGTTCCGAAAGGAGGTGAGGGCTGGTCCCTCTGTGCACCGCGGGTGTCACACATGTCCCTCAGGCCTTCCCCGGGGAAGGTTCTATTTGTCATACCTCAGTTCCCAGAATAAGACCCAAGCCAGCCAGTGTTTCTGCTGTCTTGGTCTACCTGTCTGCCAATGAGGGTCCATCCAGGTTGCGTGAGGAGGGGCAACTCCCAGGGCCTGCCGGCCTCTACTCCATGGGTCGCATTAAAACAAAACCAGACGCACTAACAAACGAAAATCCACCCTCTCCTGTCAACATTTCCCTTTCCTCAACAGCCTCTCTTAGAGCTTTTTCTCCAGGCCTTTTCCTACCTATATTTTTTACTCCTCTATTTCAAACTCCAATTTCAGTGCTAGTTAGTGGCTTCTCATCTTTGAAGTGTTGATCCTACCCTTTGATTTAAACTTCCTGCACGTGGATTCTGTCAAGATGACTACGTTATCCTTAGAACTATCCTGTCAGAAGTTTCTAGGCCTCTTTCTTACTGGATATACACATGAACTTTCACCAGCCAACTCTGGTACTTGTACAACAATGATTCACAGTCATATACCCAGTCCCTAGACTGGACCTGCTAACTCATCCCACAGTCTTTCTTCGACCTCCACCCCAAGCAGGACTCTCTCTAGGTCACCAACCAGCTGTTTGGTTGCTAGCCCTCCGACTCCTAGCAAATACATTTTTTAAAGAAAAATCTAAAATTATAATTATTCATCATTATATAAAATTTAAAAAACATAATCCCATTCCCTACAGATATCGATTAGTAAATAATATATATCCTTCCAATCTTTTTCTCTCCCTGTATTTGTATATTCACACACATGAGATCACAATTACGCTGAACATACAGTAATATAACATAAACCGATCTTTGTTAGTTTGAGCCTAAATCTGCTTTCCTATAATTTCCACCCATTGGTCTTGCCCCTTCCATAAAGAACAACAGGAGATTAAGATGCTGCCCCTTCTCACATAGCTGACCTTCAACAATAATTCTCCCTACTGTCTCTTGCCACTTCCGGGTTGTATTCTATTCAAAACAGCCCCTTCAGCCCTGTCAGCCACGCTCCATGCTGCAGTGGTTTAGTGGCCCTCTCCTCTGAGCCTGTGACCCAGCTGGAGTCTGAGCTGGCGGGAGCATGGGTAGTTACGTTCCCAGAGACTTGCAGCAGGGCAGTCCTAGAACCAGACATTTGCTTCGAAGCCACGTCACACCCTGCATGAATGACGAGCTTGTGGCCAACTGAAACCCCCAGATGTTTTTGTAAGAACGGCTGCCAAGCCAAGTCTCTTCCAGCCCACACTTGTGTAATTGACTTTTTAAAGCTAAATTCCAAGAACTTTGATTTTACTTGTCTATATGTTGGGCCCGACACTATATACTGTATGGGGTATGTGGGGAGGGGGAGTGTGTGTAGGTGTGGGCGTGTGTGTGAACAAGAGACAGTATGGGTGTACCAGGGTAAAGAAATGTTTTCCTTGCCAAGGCCATAACATTTTTGGAAATCCTCTTTTGGAATTGTTGTTGAACCCGTTTATGTACCATACTGAAAAATCAACCTCGTTTCTTTATAGTCACACCTTGTTTGGAACCAGAAATAAGGTTCTTCAGCTTGATCACCCACTTCATTCACTAGACTTGCTGCCAAATAGCTTTTAGCTGCTTCCAAAAACTCAAATCTGCTTTCAAGAAGCAAAGGCCTCCCTGAGAAGATTCCAAAGAATGTACTATGGGCTATAGAAGATTTTTTTCTGTAGAGAAGTTGAGGACACTTTCCACGGGGGTCTTCTGGAAGAACTCAACACTAATTTGGATGTAGAAAGTCTTCTAGGTTTGCCAAGGGACCAATAAAATGAACTCGTTGCTTTCTATTTACTTTTATAAATGTACAATTAATGTATTGACTGTGAAATTTCCATAATAAAAATGGAGTGAGCCCGGGCTGCCAGGGGGATCCAGTATTCATTATACAAGAACTGCCTGAGCAATGTTTTGTGCCAGGCCCTATATCATGTCCTAGTGACACAGTAAACAGTCTCTGCCCTCACAGGGCTTCATATCTAAAGGGGGAGACAAGCTAGAAAGTACAGCACAATATAAACAGCATAATCGGATGTACTGGGCTGCATGGAAGAACAGAAAGAGGTCCATATATGATTAATGGGTCCGTTATATAACACTGGAAGAAGGTGTAAAAGAAAGGCTAGAAATCGTTCAGATTTCAAAGAATGTGTAGAAGACTTGAAAGCAGGGAAAGTGTTCAGGTCACAAACATAGAAGAGTGTCTTAGGCAGATCATTAAGACACAGGTCCACAGAGAACCACACACCGGCTGTTCGTTATTGCATTACGTGCCATTGTGGGGCGCACGGGACACAGTGCCTGTCGGTGGGGAGGGAGAGGCCCAATGGGGAGGGTGCACAGGGAATTATGTAGTGGTTAGTTGCGATGAATCACACATACACCCAGCAGTGTGGGTGGATCTTGGAATCATGATGTGGGTAAAAAGGCAAGGTGTGAGTGAGCTACTAGCGTCTCACCGGTGAAATGAATTCAGGTAAAAGATGATACCTATTTTACAATGTATTTTGATAAGGTGTTCATTGAAAAGATATACAAATGAACTAAAACTAAAATAGAAGAACTGTATATTGACCACATCAGAATGCTGCTGTTTGCATGGAAGGGAATGGGACTGGCTTTTGGAGATGGAAGGAATAAGTGAACGAGTCAAACAAGGGAAGAGCAGAGCCTTGTCTGGGTCAGCTCACATACCGTGATATGAACAGTCTCGTGAACTCAATCCTTTGCACCTGAGGTCACAAACAATCCCCGTCTCCCCCCAGAATCAAAGAAGGAAGGGAAGGAGGGAAGATGGGAGGAAACAAAGCATAGGATTCTGGGAGAAACAGCTTAAGTTCAGGCCTGGCATATAATAGGGGCTCAGTAAGTGCATGTTGAGAGACTGAAGAAAAAAACAGACTGAGTATATCAGGCCCCCTTGAGTCTATGAACAAAACATACCTTCCATTATAATTGTGACTTATTTGCCATCCAGCTATACATGGGCTCGGAGTCTGGGAGGGGATTCTGAAGTGACTCATCATTTCACTGCAACTTGAGTTTGAGACAACACATTTAAGAGCTCCCTTGGACAGATGATCGTTATCGTTTTCTTTTTTTGGATGAAAATCCCGTTTCCAGGGCCATGAGCCAATGGAATTGTTCTATTCATTTTACTTTGTTGGAGTCTTGAATATTTTGCAGATGTAGAAACCGTGGCCCAGAGAGGCAAAGGGACTAAGAAATGGTCATCCAGCCCTTTAAGTGCAAAGTCAGGATTGACTTAATCAGATTCTTTTCTATCGCAACATGTATACTTTGCCCTCGTGAAGGAGCAGATTTAACGAACGGTTACACGGGTGAGCCGGAGGCAAGGGTGTTGTCTGAAACCTGTGCACATGCAGTTAGATAGACTGATCTTCATTTTGATCCCAGTGGCAGTTAAAAAACTCTCTTATCTAACAAAGCACATTGCCTTTCCAAATGAACGCATTCAAGCCAGGACCTGCCTCAAGACGGTTAGTGTTGCCCTTACAAATTGGAACCCAGGGTGCGGGAATTCCATCGTCCTCTCGAAGACTCCCTGTCACAACACAGGCATTGTTCTCCTCACTCTTACTGTTTGGTTTCGTGCCTTTTCTGTAAGATGTTAGGTATTTATTTTGTTTGGTTGGTGCTTTTGTAATCAGTCTAGACATGGGCCTACACTGAACCGTCCGGGAGGCAGATCACACTCCCACAGTGAATTAGGTAACTGCCCCCCGCCCTTGAGATCTTCCCTGAGGTACGGCTGAGAGGCAGTTCTTCCTCACCCAGCCCCCATGTCAAAATAACCATGAAAACCACCACGGAACCACTGAAGTCACTAATGGAGGCAGCAGAAAGTGTTCTGTCTGAAAATATTCCCAGTCCTGAGGGAATCGTCACTTTGTCCTTGGGATCAAGTTGCTGCTCAGTTTTCTGTCTTAGTCAGGGCCCTAACTGCTGTCTCTTTGGGAACGAAAAGTCTCATCTTGCATGGGTCTTAGACACTACTTAGTGGTGTGTTTCCACAATTTACTGTGAACAAGCAAAGGTGTAGAGATAGGAGGGCAAATATCTGCGGGGAGAGAGGAGGGCCTAGGTTCCCTGGATTTTATAGAGGTGGGTTTGATTTGCTTTCGATGTATATGTTCTTGAATTTTTATACTGTCATAGAACAAATAGAAGCACAACTTTGGTTTCGCAATGTACATGACTGATTGCATTTACTTTAACAATTATAACACACTGTTGATAGTACCAATATTTTACCCGTCTGGAAGATTTGGAAGGGTGCATCCTTCCCTATCACCTTCCCAAAATCATACCTGTGACAGGAGAAGCTTCGGGAGGGTAGGGAATTCCAAATTGGTCTGCAATCAGTGAGACCTTTCAGTCAGGGATCTTCCACAGCGTGAAGCCCTGCCTCTCACACTCCTGCCTCCCCACCGGCCATGTTTGTGGAGGGAAAGTCAATTTGAGTGGCCACAGCTCTGGTAGGCTGGCGAGGGTGGGGGGAGCTACACACTTTGCCTCAGACAACCAAATCTATACTGTGAGGCTAGCAAACATTAGCAATGTGAAGTTGATCATAACCTCCTGCCTGACCTACTGCAATAGAGTGCTCGCTACTCATCTACAGCTCACTTAAGTTAGGACAAGGTATTTTCAGTCATCTTACCAAGGAGGAAGTTTTATCCTCTCACTATTTTCTAGAACTTCTTTATGGTTACTGTTGCAAAAACACAACAGGGCAAAAATGGTGTCTAGGAACAATTGTAGAAACAAGGCTGTTTCCAAAAGACCGCAGATAGTGTAAATTTTTTTTTAAAGATTTATTTATTTATACATACAAGCTGGGGTACAGGCCAGAGGTGTGGGGCGGCGAGAGGGTTCACCAGAGACAGAGTGGGGAGCAGAACAGGCAGATCAGAAGTACACTGCTGAGGGGAGCAGCGGGCAAGGCAGGAGAGGTCTGCCACACCATGTGGGATTCTCCCCGGCCGGGTGTCCAACTCGTGTCGCCGCTGCCGACAGCTCCACAGCGCAGCGCTCAACCGCTGCGCCACCGGGGAGGCCCAGATAGTGTAAATTTTTTAATGAATTTCTTCCTTAACTCCTTGTTTAGAACAACCAGAGTACTAACCCATCAAAGAAAGAGAACATGTTTTCCCAATGTTTTTGTTCAATGTGTTTTACTTTATTTTAGTGCTGGGAAAATCAGTAAGCTGTGTATATACATATACAAAAAGAAAATAACATATTTATTTTTGCCATATCTGTTGAATTATACAGAGTTTATCACATTGCAACTAGTTAGAGGCTGCCTTTCTGTTATCATGAACACTACAGTCTCCCACTGAGTAAGGCTCTGTCCCAAATGAATTGCCACAAACTCTCCTTTCCAGGCATATGTTTCCGTCTCCTTAGTTGTCCAAGTGGCTGAGAGCTTTGGTATTTTCTCTGGCATCACAATAGCTACTTTTAGGCTGCTGGTCACATTTCTTGTGACCTCAGACATTCACTTAGTTTGTAGCACCTGATAAACTTTACAAACTATATGGTTCCCCAACATAGGTTTCCCTCTCATGAGTTTTGCGAAAGCCTTAGAAAGCTAGAGACGTTTTACTTGGCATCCTCTCATTATTATCAAGTCAGACTAAGTATCAAGAAAAAGGTTATAGTAGATCTTAAAAGCTCTCTGCACAAGGACATAACTCTGTGAGGTAATGGATGTTAACTAAATTTATTGTGGTGATCATTTCACAATATGCACATACATCAAATCATCTTGTACACCTTAAACTAATATAGCGTTGGGGACTCCCTGGTGGCCTAGAGCTTAAGTTTCAGCGCTATCACCTCTACGGCCACTGAGTTCGATCCCAGTGCAGGGAGATTCCCACATGGCGCAGCAGACCTCTCCTGTCTCACACGCTGCTCCCCTCAGCAGTGTATTTTAGTCAGTCTGCCTGTTCTGCTCCCCACTCTGTCTCTGGTGAATCCTCTAACCCCCCCCCAACACACCTCTGGCCTACACCCCAGTTCTTGTATGCATAAATAAATAAAAATAAATCTTAAAAAAATTAATACAGTGTTACGTGGGAATTCTACCTCAGTAAAAGTATATGTTACATTAAACTCTCTACTGCCTGCATGAGGTTCACATGAGAGAAAGGACAGGAGAGTTTTTTGAATGGCCATTTACACCTGTTGAAGAGTTTTGAGAAAACAAGTACCAAGTTTTCAATGTGAGGAAAAGGAAGTGTGGAGAATGCTGCGGCTTACCACACCCCCCCCCCACACACAGCAGGGAGCTCTTAGCCCTCTGGGGCTGTCCTAAACACAGATCATTGGCAACTCACTCAGACCCCGACCTGCCAAAGGAGCAGATACTCCTCAGCTGCAAGTAGGCAGTGGTCCTCATATCAAAATAATTTCTCAGAGACAACACAAGAAAAGGCTTATGCCTCCCAAACGTCCCCTCTCCTCACCCTCTTCCAAGCATTTCACACTTGAAGCTGGGAGGTCAGCTTGGAAGAGACTAAGATGCATACTGAGAGTTGAACGCTCTGGCCCCTCTGATGCCGAGTCAATGTTTTCTTGAAGGGGGCATTAAATTGAAAATTTACAACCCAAGGCCAAGCGCCTACATGAGCGCTGCACAAACATTGTTATTAATCTGTCTTGTCTCATCCCTTGTTTTATTTCTCCTGATAAAGCCTTTTGAAAGCCTTGCCGGTGGTCTGATTCTGCCTGACTAGGCGGTAAGAATCAGTCCTTCAATCTTTCGCATTTAAGCATCCAAGATTCCTATCCAGGTATTTCCCAATATCTCTTTTATTGGTCACTTTTGCTTCAACCCTCAACTGGGGCAAGAGGCAAGGCCCAACGCGACGTCCGTCCATGATTCACCGCAGATCTCCAAATCCAGTTGAAGTCACCCAAAAACTGCTCACCATAGTCGCGGGTTTCCAGAGGGTTTGTGCTCACTGTGAAGTGATCAGCAATGGAGGGGTGTCAGTTATAGCCCAGCAGGCCTTTGGGAGCAGAATGAAGGGTGTCTCCTGATCAGGGTATATTCAGCCACACCATGAGAAAATCCTACCCGTCCCAAGAGTTGACCAGACCACCTGACCTCTGCGATCCGAGCCAGCCACAGGCCCAAGGAAGGGGGCATATGTTCTCCAAGGGCCTGCCAGTCCTGGCCACCCAGTTCGTCCTAACACAAACTTCAGTTTCAGATTGACTTTGCCCAGCAGTAAGACAGGCCCTCACCTACCCACCTCAGACACACAGCCCAGTGGGAGGCTGCAGCTCACACGGAGCCACCTTGCAACTGGCCCTTTCTCTTTGGGCTTGGCTGTGTAACTCAAGGGCGGCTCCCCTTCTGAGTCGGCAAGCTGTAGGCCTTGCTCTTGCCTGAGGAAACACCTGTTAGCCCAGGCCATTCTGTGAAACAGTGAGTCACAGGCCTTCTCACATGATCTGGCCGGGCCCTTCCAGAAGTCCCTATTCCCAGGTGGCATGGAGCCAGCAAACAGATGTAGCGGAACCTAAAGACCTTCCGAGGATTCCATTTTCACTTCTGGCAAGAAGTTTATTTTTTTTTTAAGATTTATTTGTTCATGCACGCAAGCTGAGGTGTAGGCCAGAGGTGCGGGGTGGTGAGAGGATTCACCAGAGACTGAGTGGGGAGCAGAACAGGCAGATGGACTGAAGTACACTGCTGAGGGGAGCAGCGGTGAGACAGGAGAGGTCTGCTGTGCCATGTGGGAATCTCCCTGGGCGGGCATCGAACTCGTGCTGCAGTGGCTCTGGATAGCTTCATAGTGCTGCTCTTAACCCATTATGCCACCAGGGAGGTCCCTGGCCGGAAGTTTAAAGACATGAACACAACTGCGGCCGGGCTCCTGAGTGGTGCCACCCACAGCGTCCCCATGAGTGCAGATGAAACCGTAGGCTTCGCAGCAGGCAGCCAGCCAGGACCAGTTTCAAGAAGGCCTTCCACGTTCTTCCTCTCTAAGAGTTCCCCGGAAGCTGCAGAGCTTAGTATCTCTTATCCAAAAATCTTCTGGCATTTTTTATTTGTAATAATTCCAAACCCACTGAACATCCTCATTACAACTGAGATTTGGGAGAGAATGGAAAAAAAGGATCAACTTGATGATTAAGGGCACGCTAACTCGTAGGTGCTGATTGTCAAGGGGAAATAAATTTGATGACCCCGTCTGAGCTCTCAGGGAGTGGTGATTCCCTGCCTGAGCCGGTATGGCTTTTCTATTATCAATCAGGGTGGTGCTGTTTTGGATGGTGCAGGTGTAGGATTTAGGGAGGCCAGGGCATGCGATCCAGTGAGAGACTGGCCAGGGTCTGGGAGCAGCTGAGTTTATGCTTCTCAAATCAGGGTACCAGCAGAGCTCCCTGCTGTAGCCAGCCCAAGACGAGGGTGTGTTTCCTCATTAGTGGCTTGTCCTACTCTGCCTGCTGCACCCAGGTAGAGGTGGAAATCACTCAGGGGCAGAGCAGGGCGGCCCTTGAGGTGAACTTGCTTGCTCAGCCCACAGATAGAGAAAGTAAGGCCCCAAGGTTAATGAGGGATATTGGCATGGCTCTAGTGTTCCATGTCCAAGGGCTCTCTGAGTCCTAGTTCAGGAGTAGGATCAGAAGCAAGACAGTATCTGCCAAGTCAGAATCTAGAGCTTTCTCCATCTCAGAGTCCCTGGTTACTTATCTGTAACCCTCCTACCACCAGTGCTTGTAGAGACTTTAAATTGCCTGGAGACTGGTAGACAGGTGCTAGCACAATTGATAGACAGTCTATTAGAGTAGGTGTTTCCAGCGAGTCCTGAAAGACACGAATTTTCTTTAGAGAAACAGATGGAGACTCATTCCAAGGACCATGAAGGGAAAAAAACGCATTTGCTGAAATGGCCTGATCTTTTTCTTCTGCAGTGACTCAAGCACAGGCTCTTCTCTCTCCCCTTCTGAGCTTAGTAATGCATAGATCTGGAGACATGCCTCATATATGTCTGCGCAGCCCTTCATTATAGGAAGGGAGAATTTAACTGCTGCTTCCAGAAACTGTTTTCCAAGAATAACAGCGTATCTGGCCCGATATAATGCTATCACTTCCACTTGCTGGAAGAAAAAAGGAGGCTGGGCATTCCCTTCTATCTACTACCATCACTGACCTAGCCTAGGCCCTTCTAGGGAGATCTCAGCTCTAGGAGAGGGTCACACACTTGGTGCTTAGAACCCCGGGGAGAAGCTGACAAAGAAGAGAAACTAATACCCTCCCTACAGCAGGAGCTGATTAGACTGGAGCCATAACTCTGGTAATACTAAGTGATGGGGGTCACAAAACCTTGGTTCCTCGAATATAAGGGACACTACCCGAGAGATTACAGGGAGAAACTGAGCTTCTTTAAACACTGTAATACCATTTGGAGTAGAACAAATCAATTAGGCCATAGTAGGAACACAAAACATTAGCAGCTCAGAAAATCTAATAAGCTTGAAAAGGAAAACTATGAATTTTGAGAAAGCAGATCTTGTGATCATTTCATTAAAGTACATGTTAAGCTTTTACCGTACATGGGTTCATTTTTTTTTTTACATTTTTTTTTAACTTGACAAAGAGGTTAGGTCTTGTATTTAGTTTTGAAATATTGGGAGAAAAGCTCTTGCTTAGTCAAAACCTCCATTGTCCTTCCCTCAAAACTAGTTCTAGAACTTTTTTTTTCTTGCAGGAGGTGGGGTGGGGGCAGAGATTGAAGTGTGCTCTGAGATGCTTTTGATAATCAGATAAAAGCTTAGGTCTCTCTGGATAAAAAATGCACAGATAAATTATGATAAGCAACCTCTATCATAGCTCCCAATAATCCCTAGGTATTCAAAACATTGAGTAATCCCATCCCCTTGAGTATAGGCTGGATTTAATGACTTGTTTGTAATGGAAAGGATGTGACAAAAGTGAAGGAATTAGGCTGCAAAAAGTCTGTGGCTTCCTTATGTATTTTTCCCACTATAAGACAAGGGTTTCCATCTTGCTTGTGGTCTCTCTTCCTCTCCCTTGTTGACTGAGGAAGCCAGTTGCCATTGTGGATAGGTTCACATGGGAAAAAAATAACCTCTCTCTAATCATTAGCTAAAAAGGAACTGAGACTGGCCAAAAGCTAGGTGAGAGAGTGTAGAAGCAGATTCATTTTCAGACTGAGATGAAGGCAGTACTGGCCAATAGCTGATTACAACCTCCAAGGGACTCTAAGCCTGAGGCACCAGTTAAGTCACCCCTGGATTTCCGATTCACAGAAACCAGATAATAAATATTTGCGTGGGGGTAATTTGTTACACTGCAATAACTAACACACACCCGTGCAGACAACATTTTTCACAGATATTCAAGGGGCTCCAGAACATTCTAAATCTCATACTATGTTCCTTCTAAGTTAGCTTCATGACAGAAATCCCTAGATTAGTGATGACCAATAGAAATACAACACAAGTCACTCAGCTATTTTATTTTTTATTGATTTATTTATGTATGCATATAAGAACTGGGGTGTAGGCCAGAGGTATGGGAGGATGAGAGGATTCACCAGAGACAGAGTGGGGAGTAGAACAGGCAGATATACTGAAATACACTGCTGAGGGGAGCAGCGGGCAAGGCAGGAGAGGTCTGCTGCGCCATGTGGGTCAGCTCCCTGGCTGGGGAATCGAACTTGTGCTGCAGTGGCTGAGGATAGCTTCATAGTGCTGAGACTTAACCCCTGGCACCACCAGGGAAACCCCTACTCAGCTATTTTAAATTGTCTTGTAGCCACATTAAAAATGTAAATAGAAACAGCATATTTTAATAACATTTAAACAAATGTATCTAAAATATTCTAATTTCAACATGTAATCCACACTAATATTGCTTATGAAATATTTTCCATTTTCTGTTATAAATCTTTGAAATCAGATGTCTTCATGTAAAACACATTTCAGTTCAGACTAACAACATTTTAAGCGCTCAATAGTCACACGTGGCCAGTTACTTCTTTACTGAACAGTGCCCACCAGGACAAATATGAAATTTAACTTATGAACAAACATTGGCTTCTCTGTCCATTACAGCACCTACCATCCTAAATGCCAGGCACTGATAAAGAAGCCAATCAGGGCCTCCCTGGTGGCGCAGTGGTTGGGCACTGCGCTGTGGAGCTGTCGGCAGCGGCGACGCGAGTTTGACGCCCAGCCGGGGAGAATCCCACATGGCACTGCAGACCTCTCCTGCCTTGCCCGCTGCTCCCCTCAGCAGTGTATTTCTGTCGATCTGCCTGTGCTGTTCCCCACTCTGTCCCTAGTGAACCCTCTCGCCGCCCCACGCCTCTGGCCTGTACCCCAGCTTGTATACATAAATAAATAACTCTTTTAAAAAAAGAAGAAGAAGCTAAGCAGGACCTGTTGCTATTGAAAAAGCCCACGGGTGTAAAGATAGTAATACTCTCCAAATTCATCTACAGATTCAACAGTTTCTATCAAAATCCTAAGCAGTTCTATTTTGCAGAAATTGACAAGCTGATGATAAAATTCATATGGAAAGACAAAGCCTAGGTAAAATATTGAAAAAGAACAAAATTGCATGAGTCACACTCCCCCATTTCAAAACTTACCACAAAGTAAAAGTAATTAAGATGGTGTGGTACTGAAATTAGATCGACATATGGATCAGTGGAACAGATTTAAAATTCTAGATATGAACCTGTACAGTTTTTGGCAGTAAATTTTTGATAAGCGTGCCAAAGTCACTTAATGGAAAAAAATAATCTCTTCAACAAATGCTGTTGGAACAACTGCATATTCACAGGCAAACAAGTGAAGGCCAAATGTGTGGTGTATTTCATATCGCATACAAAAATTAACTCAAAATGGATCAAAGACTTAAATATGAGAGCTAAAACTATAAATTTCTTGGAAGAATACACCAGGGTAAATCTTTATGTTGTTGGATTTGGCAATGGTTACATAGATACAATACTAAAAGCACAAGTAACAAAAGAAAAATAGGTAAATTGGACATTAGTTACAAATTTGAGAAGTTTATACCTAAAAGAATACCATGAGAAAATGAAAAGACAATCCACAGAATGGAAAAATCTGGCATTTCAAATGATATGCCTGATAGCGGACCTGTATCAAAAAGATACAATAAGGTTTACAACTCAATTAAAAAGACAAATAATCCAATTTTTAAGGGGAAAAAGATCTGAGTAGATGTTTCTATGGAGATATACAAATGGCCCTCCCTGGTGGCGCAAAGGATTAAGTCTCAGCACTATGAAGTTAGCCACAGCCACTGCAGCACGAGTTCGATCCCCAGCAAGGGAGCTTCCCACATGGCGCAGCAGACCTCTCTTGCCTTGCCCGCTGCTCCCCTCAGCAGTGTACTTCAGTAGATGCTCCTGTTCTGCTCCCCACTCTGTCTCTGGTGAATCTTCTAACCACGCCACACATTTGGCCTACACCCCAGTTCTTGTATGCATAAAATAAATAAATCTTTAAAAAATAATAAATTGCTCGAAAAGATTCTCAACACTACCATTAGGAAAATGCAGATCAAAACCACAATGAGATACCACTGCACATCCACTAGAATGATAATTTTTTTAAAAAAGGGAAAATAGCAAGTGATGGCAAGGGTGTGGAGAAATGGAACTACCCTGTATCACTAATGGAAATGAAAATTTGTGCAGATGTTTTGGAAAATAGTCTGGCTGTTTCTCAAAATGTTAAAGATAGAGGTATCATATAACCCAACAATTTGACTCCTAGGTATATACCTAAAAGAATTGAAAACATATGTCCATATAAACATTTCTACATGGTTTGGCATTTTCTCAAAAAACTAAACATAGTATTACCATATAACCTAACAATACTACTCTTGGGTGTATATTTAAAAGAATTAAAAGCAGGGACTCAGAAAGATACTTTTGCACCAGTATTCATTGCAGCATTATACACAATAGCCAAAAGGTGGAAACAACCCAAATACCCATTAATGGATGAGTGGATAAACAAATGTGGTACATCCATATAATGGAATACTATTCAACTATAAAAAGGAATGAAGTTCTGATACAGACTAACACAGGGATGCACTTCAAAGACATACTAAATAAAAGAAGTCAGACACAAAAGGACAAATACTGTTGATTCCCTTTATTAGAAATATCTGGAACAGGCAAATTCACAGAGATAAAAAGTAGATTAGAAATTTCCAGGGGAGAATGGGGAGTTATTGCTTAATTATTATAGAACTTCTGTTTGGGATGGTGAGATACATTTGGGAATAAGTAGGGTGATGGCCGCACAACATTTTGTAACTAATAATGCTGCATTTTACAATCAAAATGGCTGAAATGAGTGAATTACATGGCGTGTGAACGAACTATATTCAAAAGCTGTTTAAAAAGTAAAGACCTAAAAAAAGAAAAATTTGTACATCGATGTTCATAACAATATTTTTTAAAGATTTATTTAGTTATGCATACAAGAGCTGGGATGTAGGCCAGAGGTGCGGGGGTTGAGAGGATTCACCAGAGACAGAGTCGGGAGCAGAACAGGCAGAATGACTGAAATACACTGCTGAGGGGAGCAGTAGGTGAGACAGGTGAGGTCTGCTGTGCTATGTGTGTTAGCTCTCTGGCCCGGAATTGAACTCATGACTGCTGCTGCAGTGGCTGGGGATAGCTTGATAGCACTGAGACTTAACCCCTGCACCACCAGGGAGGCCCATACAGGGAGGCCCAACAGTATTATAACAGCCCCAAAGTGAAAACAACCCAAATTCCCATTATTATCTGAATGTGTTAAACAAATGTGGTATATCCACACAATGGAATACTATTCGGCCATAGAAAGCAACGAAGTAGTGACATCGTAGTGCTGTGGATGAACCTTGAAAACATTGTGCGGAGTGAAAGAAGCCAGTCACAAAAGGACATATAATAAATGATTCCATTTTAATGAAATGCCCAGAACAAGGGAACTCCATGGAGGCTGAAAGTAAATTAGTGTTTATGTAGCACTAGGGGATGGGGAGTCGGGTAAGAATGGAGAATGCCAGTTAATAGGTGGAAGTTTCTTGGGGGGGGGCGCTGGATATTGAAAATTTTATAAATTAAGATTGTAGTGATGGTTGCACAAGTCTGTAATAAAATTACCGAACTGTATACCTTAAATGAGTAAAATTTGTGAAATGTGAAATATATGTCCCTACAGCTAATAAGAAATAAGCTCTAGTGGCTGTTGAAGGCAACCTTACTGCTACTGCGTTGCCTTCATTCTCTTTCAGAGACATTTGGAGAGGCTGCGTGGTGCAGTGGAGAGAGGGAAGGATGAAGGCAATTAGCTTTTGAGCATCTGCTGTGCGCCCATGCCAAGTCAGACTTCATCTCATTTGATCTGTGCTCTGGTTATGTCCGTTTTACGCATGCAGAAATTCACTGGGCACGCGACTCAGTAAGTAGCGGAGCCAGGGTTCAAATGGAAAGGCTTCCACCTTCAGGCTGACGCCCTGTCCGCTCGCAGGGGCGGTGCGGGCATTACCAGTCAGGACCGGTTCCTTTGTTAGGATCCCCAGTGCTGTATGAGTCTCAGCCCCACGGTGGTTAGGTAGGTGGTTAGAACTATGGCTGTGGTTGCAAACTCGAACACACACTGAGGCCCAGAAGGGAACATAGATGGGAGGGGGAGGCCACGCCAGGGAAGTGATGTGGTGAACTGGAGAAAACACCCCTGTATAAAAGGAAAGGCGGGTTCTGGCTCCAGCTCTCTGTCGTCATGGAGTAAAAGGGTCTGAGGTGGTCGGATCCGAATTTTTCACAAGAAGCCAAGAATAGGTATTTTTAAATGTTGGTGATTAATTCAACATTTCAAAAAATCTATTTGATGCAGACAAAATATATATGTTGTAAATCACCTGAGGGACCACGAATTTGCAGATCTGGAGACAGTCATTGGCGTTCACCCGCGTTTCACATTCCCGATCTGCCACAGGCCTGGTCCTGCTTGGCCCAGTGAGCACAGGGTTCAGCACTGGTTTGCTAGATGTCCCGGCATAGTCCCTGCAGGAGATCAGACCTTAGCGAGCAGCATTTGCAGGCCCGGCTCCTAGCCTGCGAAGGCCACTTCTGAATGTGGGACATGCTTTTCCTTACCCAAGTGGGTGTGACTTTTCCTCTTGTTCTGCCCAGGCAAATTGGGAGGTTTGGCAAATATGTGGGTGAGGTGCCAGCTGCACATACGACAAGTGATGTCTGTGGCGCCAAGTTTTCAAAATAAGAAGCCTTGGTTGAATGTCTCTTTCGAGGCCCCACCCAGCCAAGTAAGATGGTGGTAATCTGTACTAAAAAACAAACAAACAAACAAACAAACAAAAACACCTTGCCATTTGTGACGACATGGATGGAACTAGAGGGTATTATGCTCAATGAAATAAGGCAGGAGAAAGACAATACGGAATGATTTCACTCATTTTGGAATAGAAAGAAACAAATCAAATGAGTAAACACAACAAAACCCAGAGCAAACCCTTAGACTCTGATAACAGAATGGGGGGGGGGCCAATTAGTAGGTAGCAGATGGTGATTGAAGAGCCGGTGGTAGGTGTGCTGTGATAGATACAGCTGTTGAGGAGGAAACTGTACACCAAACCTGCAAGAATTGTTAGCTGATGCTACGTCAATTAATAATAATGATGAGTCTAGTAGGCAGGTGATTTTAATTAAAAAAATTGATTTGGACCTCCCTGGTAGCGGAAGGGGTTGAGTCTCAGCACTATGAAGCTACCCAGAGCCACTGCAGCATGAGTTCGATCCCTGGTCGGGGAGATTCCCACATGACGCAGAAGACCTCTCCTGCCTCGCCCGCTGCTCCCCTCAGCAGTGTATTTCTGATCTGCCTGTTCTGCTCCCCGCTCTGTCTCTGGTGAACCCTCTCGCCGCCCCACGCCTCTGGCCTGTACCCCAGCTTGTATGTATAAATAAAAAATAAATCTTTTAAAAAAAATTATATCATATAAAAAGTATTTGAAGGCCTCCCTGCTTGTGCAATGGGTTAAGCGCAGCACTATAAAGCTATTCAGAGCCACTGCAGCATGAGTTTGATACCCGGCCAGGGAGATTCCCACATGGCGCAGCAGACCTCTCCTGTCTCGCCCAGCCTGCTGCTCCCCTCAGCAGTGTATTTCTGATCTGCCTGTTCTGCTCCCCGCTCTGTCTCTGGTGAACCCTCTCACCCCTGACACCTCTGGCCTCCACCGCTGCTCTTGAATGCATAAATAAATAAATCTTTTTTAAAAATTGATTTAAAAAGAAAGGATGGTGGCATTTTGAAATCCTCCTTCTTCCCTTACTCCAGAGACCAGGCCAAAGCCAGGAATGTGTAAAAGTAGCTCTTTGAATTATTAAGTTTTTGCTTTGGATGCTACCTTGAGTTTTGTAATTTAGCAAGGAATAGGTGCTGTCCTTGTCATTCTGGTGGTTTGAAAATGATCATGGATTAAGTGTGCTATTCAAGTTTGGCAAGTGGGCACACCTGAGCCTGGAGGCTGAGGCAGGAAGGGTAGTGGCAGAGGACGGAGTGCAGTGGAGAGCTGTGGAGAACAGCTCCGAGAGGAAAGAGCGTGTAGAGATTCACAGGGGTCCCAAGTTGCTGTCTCCCTGCTGGCTTGTTTCCCCTGCACACACTAATATAACCTGCGGGGATGATGCCAAGGGCTGAAGGTTTCTCTTTTAAGCTGCCTGACCTGACAATGAACCTACCCAGCCTGCAGAACAGGACCCCACTGCAAGAAGCTGCGTTCTGGGCGTGATCTTGCACAAAGACCTCAGGCACATTAGAAGGAATGGGCAGTGCGGACTCTCATGGGGCAGAAAGGAGCCCTTGAGCCGGACTTTTAGTGGCATGAATGGTCAACCCCTCCTGAAGTCAAAGGCAAGATCAAGATGTGGGGGTGTATGGACCGTTCCATCGACCCATGGGGGGAGTGGATTCTTCTCTGCTGTCTCGACACACACAGACATATCAAGCCTGCTTCTCTGAGACTAGTTGTTTTGGGGCCTTCTCTGAGGCCCATGGAAGCATGTGCCGGAAGCAGGCACCAACTCAGCCTGCCTCCATCACCACTCCTTCGTATTCTCATCCCCATTGTTTACAGAATTTTGCAGGTCAAACTTTTTGGTCTTCATCCTGACCCATATCTAGTTCTGTACTCTAGCTCTAATCCCTAGAACCTGTGGATATTAACTTATATGGAAACAGGACTTTGCAGATGTAATTAAATGGAGGGTTTTGAGATAGGAAGATTTTCCTGGATTGTCTGGTTGGACTCTCAATGCAATTACAAGTGTCCTGAAAAGAAAAATCTCAGGAGTTCAGCAAGATGGCAACAGAGTGAAGATGCCAGTCTCTCCTCCTCTAGACATTCACAACTGAACTGCAGTAGAGCAAAGCCAACAACCCCTGAAAGGTAAACAGATCACTATCACATATATCAGGAGCAGTGGTCCAGCAGAAGGGGGCACAAAACCTGTAATGGAGCTGTGCTTGTGCAATAGCAGGTGATACAACCTGCAGGAGGGAGGGGTGGCTGCTGTGTGGGGCCTTCTGTGGCTGTTGACGCAGAGACATATGTCCACTTCAGGACTTTGGAGATTCCAAGTGGCCCAGAGAAGTGGGTACACACGGTCGGTGCGCTGCTGGAGAAGTGTAGGAACAGGGATGGAGAGTGGTGATTACTAGTGGAGCCTGAGGCTTCCAATCTAGAACAGCAGGGCAAGTCAGGTTGGATCACATGTGTCTCTCCTAGAAGTTACTGTTTGCAACCTGAGGCTGTAATATTCAAAACACCTGCCTAACCCCAACCTGGGGCCAAAACCAAGGCAACAACAGAGGCATTCACTAACCAGAGCTTAAGCACCTGGATCTTAATATAAGAGCAATTGCCCCAGGGTGAGGCTCCATACTGAAAAAACAAAGAGAACTTTTCTCAGCCTGTGACCCTGTCTCAGCTGTAATCCTCACCCAGCGCTGCATCTTGGGCTCACACACAGCCTAGAGGTTGAGGCTGGCACAAGAGTATATGAGACCTTAGCTGGGGTGTTGGCCTGGGGAAGGGGATGATTATGGATCCACATCACCCATCTCTGCTACCCACCACACTATGGGAAGCTTGAACTCTTGATGCTCACTGGAGCCAACCTTTTGGTGCCCTACTGCCTGGTTCCTTCTTACCTCTTCTTGCCAGCATCAGTGCCCTGGCCACCTGAACAGGTACAAAGGCTGCAGTCTGAAATAATGGACACCTAAAGATCCTAGCAAAAAACCTAGGACTATACCCAAATTACTAAGAAGAGGATACTTCCTATTACAACCCATAACAACCAGAGATGAAGAGATGGAAGAGGATATCAAAAATGCTGGAGCAAAAATGACCCCAAGCAATGTGTCAATGCAACAGAACTCTGGAATATGCCTGAAGAGGATTATAAGGTAATATATAGTTAAAGCCATGCTTAATTTAAGATAACAGCTATAAACACGCTTGCTGAATTAAGAAAAAAAATGGATGATGTAAAACAGGAACACGATAAAGATTAAGAAAATATGAGACTGCTACAAGTAAAATTACTGGATCTAAAAAATACTATCACTGAATTGAAGAATACAGTGGAGGACCTCAACAGTAGACAAACACAAGTAATGGAGAGAATTAGTGAATTTGAAAGCACAGCATTAGAGAACACACAAATAGAACATCAAATGGAAAAAAAAAATTAAAAATGAAAACTATGTAGGCTCTTTGGGATAACCTAAAGAGAAATAACACCTGAATCATGGGTGTCACACAAGGAGATGAGAAAAAGAAGGGTACAGAAAAATTTATTTTAAAAATATAACTGCTGAGAAACTTCTCAATCTGGGAAATGAAGCAGATATCCTGATCCAAGATACCCAAAGAGTTCCAAACAAAATAATACCAGACACTCTCTAAGACTCTTTATAATACAGCTGTTGAAAGCCAATGGCAAGGACAATATATTAAAATCATGGATAGAAACAACAGTGACCTGTAAGGAAACACCAGTTAGACTGTCCATGGTCTTTTCAGTAGAAGACTCATAGACAGAAAGGGAATGGTAGGAGATATTTAAAGAAAAAAAACTTCCAACCTGGATTTTTTTTTTACCGCACAATATTACCATTCAAGAAAGAATGAAGGATGGGCAGCTTTTTAAATGTATTTATCAACACCACACAGACATGAAAGAAGAACTAAAGGGGTTATTATAAACCCTTCCAGAATTTTCTTCCTAGAGCAATTGTGTTGCTGTATAGAAATTTGCCTAGCCACTGATGTTTCCATAAACTATCATTTATATTTAGTGATAATGCTCTGTAGAAGCAAGTGCAAAAAGTCACGTGAATCCCATGAACTGTGTTGTGAGATGTGACTTTGACACTAAACTCCGTCTAGCCATCTTCATGGCTTCACTCTCATACTACTGTCCCAGGACCATGATTTTCAAACCCCAGAGGGAAGAGAGCTTTCTGATTCTTGGCTCTCTGGAGTAATGGATGCTGTCCTTTGAGTAGTCAATACTCTCAAAGAGCATCCATGACTCAACGCAGAGTTCTTCTGTGTCTGAGAAAATTCTAACCTCGAAAAACACTAGTCAGGTCTCAGAGGTGAGGAAAACGAGCCTCCAACAAACAGACCTCTTTGAATAAAACATGACCAAATTTGCACCTTCCTTGTGTGTTTTTATAGCTACCTAATTCATGGTACCAACAGTGCCAGTTCATCATGGAAAAGTATAAATGCAGCAGAGTAGCTGAGAGCCAATATAACGAAAAGGTGGAGTTGAGTTTTCTATAGCCAGCCAGCAATAACAGCTGAAGCAGTCCTGGGAGAGAAAGGGGGCTCCGCCAGGAATGTGTGGGAAAACAAAACTACTCTGTGCCTCTCCAGCCCAAGTTGAGAAAAAAAAGAGTGTGTCAAGAGTTTCAAGACTGTCCCGGGGAGTTTACTGCGGGACAATGGGTCGGCTCTGAAGTCACTGTCCAAGAGCAAATGTCAGGGCTTTGAAATGGAGAGAAGTAATAGTACCTGGTTTGGCCTGGCTCCACCGAGCATCTGAGTAGACAGGTAAGTGGACTCATGTTGGACCACTGCTCGTCCTGGGGGAGATGGTGGGGGTGGGGGGGCAGCAGGCAAGTAAACAGTCTAAGAAGCAGTCCAAATTTTTTGGTTACAACTTAATGGCATTCCCCTCAGCTGAGGTAAGGGGGTTCCTGTTAGGAGCAGAGGAACAGCTCCTGGCATGTTTATACAGCTCTTGATTTTGTTGTCTAAGTAAGTTTCTGTTAATCAAATAGAGTATATTTTGTTCAGAGCTGGGTCCTTTTGAAAATAAACATCTGATCTTATTTCACTAGAAATTCACAGTGGCCATCTATGGGAAATCTATTGGAGTTTTTCTCTCTTGAAATGCCACATCAAATAGCTTTTATTTGATTTTTACCCTCTCCCTCCCTGAAAAAAAGCATTTCATTAAAAAAAAAAAAAAGCCCAAACCAGAGCTCCAAATCCATCGTGCTGAAAACCGCAGCCCTTCGTGTCTTTGGTGGTGGCTGGAGGAACCCACTAAGCTTCAGGGACCCATTATATTTGATCACCAGCATTTCGTCTCTGAAGTTTGAGGTTTAGGGAGCTTGTAATACCACATGCTTCCTTTGAAATTCAAGGGTGTACACATTAACAGTAAATCTTTTTTCATGGACACCACCAATTTTAATTGATTTTTCTGTACTCAATAAGTAAAAAATAGTCAAAAGTTCTCAGTCTAAATAACTAGTGAAGTTGAATCGGCACATGCATTTTGAAAATGTTTCAAATGTTTTAATGTGCATGAAAATACCCACAATCCATTTCAAAATAACGTTGAGGGAGATGGGTAACCTGAACATGTTTATGCTTTAAGTGACAGAGTACTAACACTAAACAAGAGAAGCATAATGGTGTTCATTAAGAATTAATGAAGTTTACTAATTTGTAATTAATAACGCTAACAATGTGACACCTGATATTTAACTCCATGATTTCTTTCTCTTGTTCCAGATTTTTTTTTATTATTGAAAGAGCACTGGCCCAAGAAATGATGCGCCTGTGTCTTTTGAATAGTAGCCGTTGATCCGTAGACATTTTTTTCCTCCACTCTGACTCATAGCAAAGGGCATTTTTCTTCGTCCTTTGATGTTTTCAGATACATTTACATTCAAACAAATCCACAAAATACCAGGAATGGCGACTGGAAGACACACTTTTTTTAGGAATATATTTCAGATGGGGATGTTTTGGAAAACACTAATACACAAATCAATTCAGCTTAAGATAGAGCTTCATTCAGCCTCATCTCCAGTCTTAGACATAAACATCAGGGCAACAAAATGCCTGGCCCAAGTGAAGCCATCACAGTTCCAATACACAATGAATTAGTTTCACACCAAGGGAAAGGTCATTTCTTTAATCCATGTCTTTAGGGAATGTACACAAATGTCATTCTTCGCAACCTACGTAATTAAACAGTTTAACTGGTGTGGCCAGTCACTGTTTATTTTCCCATTGGGTAATGGAAGGATGTTAGCAGCAGATGACCCGGGAGAATACTGGCAGTTGCAAATGTGTTGATGATCTCTCTCCCTTCTCCCTTCTTCCTTCCTCCTCCTCTTCCTCCTCACCCTTCTTCTCTAACCCCCTCTCTCTTTCATAGCTCCTTTTTGCCAGTGAGGATTGCAGGACTGACTTTTCCAGCTCAACAATTTCTCTGCCAGGGTGCCCACTGGATTAGTTCTGTGACAAGGGCATTATTTGGAGCTCAGCTGGGAGGTGCAGCACTTAGTAGGGCGGAGGGAGAAAGAACAGGATTGGAAGTCGGATACACCAATGCACACAGCCCTGGCGCTGGCACCACGTGAGCTTAGACCACATATCCACATCTCTAAGATGGGGATGAAAGTGCCAAGTTCGTGGGGCTGTTATGAGGGCTAAATGAGATAACATGATAAAGAATGTTTAGTGCAGTCCGGGCAGAAAGTGCTTAATAAATGGGGAATCTGTCACTATGTGAAGGGAAGGACTCCAGAGGTTACATTTCGGGGAAGGGAGGCTTCTGGGACTGGGATGGGGCAGCGGAGGGACTACTGCGTTGGTTGGCAAAGTTCTATTTCATCTCCTGGTTGGTGCTTACAAGGGTTTTCATATTGTAGTAAGTCCCTGAGCCATACATTTGCTTTAGGTGATTCTTCTGTGTCTAAGTTTGTTGTTGTTGTTGTTGTTGTTAAACAAAAAGATTACAATAAAGAAAAAAGTAAGCAAATATTTATCCTAGGAAGGGAGAGAGGGAAGAGGGAGCAGGGGAGGGAAGAAACCATTCCAGGGCAGACCTGGGGCAGAGGAGAGGAGGGGGTAGAAAATGCAGTGCTAGAAAGGAATCTCGCCAAGCTCAGGGTCGGGAAGTCAAAGGGCCGTGCAGATGTACGCAGGTACTAGTGTCAGAGGGATCCAGCCAGCGCCCAATGCGGCGCAAGGCAGTCTGGGAGGCAGCATTATGCGTACACCCCCAGCAAGATGATTGCAGGGAAACAGTGACTGGAGTCCCCTGTGGGGAGACCAGATCATAAGAGGATGCATCAGGGCCCCTGGGGAGCAGAGCCTGAGCAAGGGGGTATGCTGAGTGACCTGAGCTCGAGCTTCAACTCCCCTTGCATGAGGACAGGAAGTGGGTTCACTCCACTGCTGCCTGCCTTGCCCTCAGACTCAGGAGACAGATGACTCCCTGCTTTGCTCTTAGGAAACCTCTCCTCATTCTACCTGCCACTTGGTTTACTCCTTCTGTCGCCTTATACGTTCCCTTCTCTCGGCCAGCCCCTTAAATACGCTTCCTGGGGTTCGGCCAGCACCTGTTATCTTCTCTGCCCCCCTCCTTGGTGAGTGCAGCCACTCCCGTAGCCTCTCTGTGCCAGAGCTTGCCAACTCTCTGCCTGCGATTCTGCTCTCTTCCTGAGCGTGAGCCTCTAACTTCTGAATCCGACTGTCTCCACCTGGATGGCCAGACGCACACAGGCCCCACGTGCCTTCACCTGCGAGCCTCTTTAAGGCCTGCGCGCAGATCCTGCTCCAGCACCCAGCACGAGTGAGACCTGGGCCCCCAGCCACGGCACTCTCCCCAGATGGAGGCTCCACCACGCCATCCTGTCACCATTACTAATCCCAAGTGGGCCACTCCCGGAACTCCCCTCTCTTGTCCTGGCTCAGACCTCACGTTCGCACCCAAATGCTGCTCTTCTGGGACTAGCCCCTGGACTCCTGAGATCGAGTCCAGCCCTTGCTACACCAGCTACCTCACTGGCTCCATCCGATCCAGGTTCCAGCATCAACCCGTGCGCTTGCTGCTCCTTTGCTATTTGCCCCAGTCCTGCGACTAGGAGCTAGACACCCGTTCCAGACAGAGAGCTGCTCTCCGCGAGGCCCCCGGCTCCGCTGCTGCCCTCCCACCAAAGGCTATGGCGCCCGGCTGCTGCTTAGAGCTTCGCTCTGGCGCTCATGGAGACTCTGGTCCAGGCTTTGTAGAAGGAAGAGGTGGCTGCGGAGGTGGGACGTGCTCTACAGATGGCAGCTGAAGGAAGACCTTTGAGGAGGAGCGAGACGCGTACGAAGGAAGACTGCGTCTGTTACCAACAACGCCCTGGCTTGCCGGCGACGGGTAATGAGAAAAACAGCAAATTCTAGTCCCGGCCCTCCCCGCCTGCCCTAACCTGTCTCACAGAGAACCAGAGGCTGCTTCTGAACATCCACCGAATGCTCGGGGATCAAATCTGTGTGCAGGCCCATGTGACAATGAACGCTGGTCCAAGCGCGCCAGAGCACCCACCCCTAGTGCCCCTGCTTCCTGACGGTGTAGTATCCGCTTCGGAAACTCACGTCCCTCCCACCCACGTCCAGCTCCTGTGGCTCCAAACTAACACCCGCCCCATGAGCTCCAGCCCCGGGCGGACAGCCCCCACCCCCAAAACCCCCTTCTCCCTAGCATGCCAAGAAAAGGAATTTAGACATTTCTTTTTTCCCTCAATGACGTATTAGGTCTAACAGTCAAACCTGCCCTGTTGAGTGGATAAATGTCCGCCTTCCCAGCCATTTGTTCTGCCTCAGTAAATAGCATCAGCATCCTCTTACTCAAGCCAATCACAACATCGTTCTGTTTTTGGTAACAGCTTTTTTACTGAGATATACTTAATATGACATACACTTGAACTTTTAAAGTATACAGCACAGTTCTTATTAGTGTGTTGACCCTATTGTGCAATTACCATTACCTCTAATTCCAGAACACTTTCATCACCCCAAAAAGAAACCACATACCTGTTGGTAGTCACTTCTCATTGGGTTCTGCTTCCATCACTTTACAAAATTAATCTTTCTGTCTCTATTAATTTGTTTATTCTGGATATTTCACGTAAATGTAATTACTCCATATGGCGTTTTGTGTCTGGCTTCTTTAACTTAGCTATAATGTTTTCAAAGTTCATTCATGTGGTAACATGGATCTGTATTTTATTCCTTTTTTAAAAAATATATTTATTTTTACAAGAACTGGGGTGTAGGCCGGAGGTGTGGGGGTGGTAGTGGTGAGAAGATTCACCAGAGACAGAGTGAGGAGCAGAACAGGTAGATCCATTGAAATACACTGCTGAAGGGAGCAGCGGGCGAGGCAGGAGAGGTCTGCTGCCCATGTGGGTCGGCCCCCTGGCCGGGTATCAAACTCATATCCCAGTGGCTGGCAATAGCTTGATAGCACTGAGGCTTTAACCCCTGGCCACCAGGGAGGCCCTGGTATTTCATTCCTTTTTATGGTTGAATAATATTCCATTGTATGGATATAAATTTTGTTTGTCCACTCATGAGTGGACATTTATGACATTTATATTGTTTCCACCTTTGGGAAATTGTGAACATTGCTACTATGAACATTTCCTTACAAGCTTTTGTCTGAACACCTGTTTTCAACTGTCTTGGATACATACCCAACCTAAGAATTCCTAGGTCACATGGCAATTATTATTTTTTGTCAATTAGCTATGTTGAGGTAAAGTGGATGTACATCATTGCATTTTCTTTGCTGATTATGGGTTCAAATCTCTATCAGTTGGTGTTTTCACTCCCTGCCCACTACCAATACACCAGTATTCCGCTACCATGTTCCATTGGGCCCCTCCAATCCCCAGTGCCATCCTGCCAGCCTCGCCTTCTGGTTGCCTTAGTTTTACAGTCAGATGTCAAAGGTTGCATCTGACCTTTTGTTTGGTTTCTGTCTATTCCACATATAAGTGACACCATCTAGTGTATTGCTCTTTCTTTTGATTTATTTCACTCAGCATAATCCCCTCCACTTCTATCCATGTCACAAATGGCAAGAGTTCATTTTTTTCTATAGCTGAGTATTATTCCATTGCGTGTGTGTGTGTGTGTGTGTGTGTGTGTGTGTGTGTGTGTGTGTGTGTTTCTCATCCTCTCCT
The DNA here is from genome assembly GCA_004024925.1 of Scalopus aquaticus. Lineage (NCBI taxonomy): Eukaryota > Metazoa > Chordata > Mammalia > Eulipotyphla > Talpidae > Scalopus > Scalopus aquaticus. The sequence continues at coordinate 27,217 of PVIJ01007357.1, read as the reverse complement.
CTGTCCTTGGGCACTCAGGCTGTTTCCATAATTTGGCTCGTCAATACGGCTGCAGTGTACAGAGGAGAGCATAATTCCATGTTTACCTTCTTGAGGAGCCACCAAATTGTTTTCCATAGTGATGACACCATTTCACATCTCATCAGCAATGCAAAAGGTTCTGATTTCTATCTCTGCCAACACTTGTTATTCCTTTTTTTAAGTTACAGCCATCTTAGTGGTTATGAAGTGGTACCTCATTATAGTTTTGATTTGAATTTTCCTAATGACTGCTAATGCTGGGCATCTTTTCACATGGCTATTTGTGTATTGTGTTGGGTGTAGACTTATTTCTTTCTTTATGATTTTCCTCCTGCCTTGTCTCCTGGCTTTCCTCCTACTGGTCTCTTGCACACACACACCCCATTTTCTACTCCCTTTCTGTGTAATCTCCTTCTGCTCTATCTGCTCCCCCTCAAATTTGATCTTCCCTAGGGTTCTTATCCTAAGTACTCTTTTGTTGTCCCTCCACAAACTATCTTTGGGTGAGCTCATCTGCCCCATGGCTTCACCTCTGTCTCCAAGTTGGCAACTCCCAGATCTTCATCTTCAGCTGAGATCTCTTTCCTGGGCTCCAGGCCCATATATCCAGCTGCCTCCTGAATGGTTCTCCTCAGGTGTCTCATGGCACATCACACACTCAACGTGCCCAAACAGCACTCACCCCGCTTCCCCTGTTCCAGACCTCCTCCCCCACTCAGTCACAGGTTCAAAACCCTAGAGTCTTCTGTGGTTACTCATTCCCAATTTCTAATCAGTCACAGTAGCCTATAGATTTTAATTGTGGACATTTTCTTTACTTTTTAAAAAAGATTTATTTATGCATACAAGAGCTGAGGTGTAGGCCAGAGGTGTATGTTGGGGGGTGGTGGTGAGAGGATTCACCAGAGGCAGAGCAGGGAGCAGAACAGGCAGATCTACTGAAATACACTGCTGAGGGGAGCAGCGGGCGAGACAGGAGAGGTCCGCTGCGCCATGTGGGAAGCTCCCTAGCCAGGGATCGAACTTATGCTGCAGTGGCTGCCTATAGCTTCATTGTGCTGAGACTTAACCCCTTGCACCACCAGGGAGGCCCCAATTGTGGATCTTTTCAAACAGACACTTAGCCCAACAAAGACAAAACGTTGAATTATTTTTTGGTCTAGCACTCTGCATAATTAGGAACCCAAATAAAGCATGTTCAGAAAGTATTTTCCATTGGACTGGGTACTCAGCCTGCCTGAAATCTACCTCCTAGTTCAGGGTTCAGTTTCACGTCATTCCATGCCTGCTGAGGGGAGCAGCGGGCGAGACAGGAGAGGTCTGTTGCGCCATGTGGGAATCTCCCTGGCTGCTGGCTGGGTATCGAACTTGTGCTGCAGTGGCTCTGCATAGCTTCATAGTGCTGCACTTAACCCTTTGCGCCACCAGGGAGGCCCTCCCTAGTCTTTTCTTGACCCAGCCACCAAATGTCAATCACAGGAGCTTGGCAGGACAGTCTGCTCTGGGTCTCATTCCCGTCCATCTGCCTAACTTCAGCGCATTAATGGCTCAGAATGAAATAGACACACCATTTCCAAATCCTATTATTATCATGCTTTCCAGAAACATGCTCCTCTCTAGCGCTGATCTGATTGCACTAGAATGGATTCCAACATGGGACTGGTGGTAAAGTGATGGGGCTGCACTTGATTGTGTACAAGCTTTATGGGGGGCATTTCTACCTCTTGTTCTTGATGCCCCCTTATGTCCTTGGGTTTGCTCTCTCCAATTTTGTGTCGCATCTCAAAGGCTCAGAGACCCTTAGTGGCATCACCAGGAATAACCACTAATGTGAGGGTCCTCGTAGTGCCTAGCTCTCCCCACTCACCCTGCAGCCTCTGGACAACCACCCTACATCTCAGTTCACCCTCAGCAACTATTATTCAAGGATTCAGCAGCCAGGTTCTGGAAACCCGCTGTGTGCCAGGCAGGAAATGAGGTGCTGGTGGAGATGGGGCTGTGCTTCCTTCTCAGCCTTTCGGTTGAGCTGCCCAAAAAGTGGGTGAGCAGTAAGACTTCAAGACCTGTGTTGAAGGGACCATCCTTGCGCTCGGCCTCCTCCCAGCCTTTCCTCCCACCACTCCCATATTCCCGCTGCCACAAAGTGCCCCCCCCCCATGTCCAGAAAGTGCACTGCAGCCTTCAAATTCTTTTCTGAACACACCAGAGCTGAGTGTTTCCAGCAGCCTACTTTATTGCTGCTGGATGTTCTGTGGGTCCCTTAGACTCAACATGTCCCAAACTAAGCCCACTCCTTCTGCATCTTCTCTCTCACATCAACACCTCTCCCCGACTCTTCTGGGCAGGTTGGTTGACGGCTTCTGAGTTGTTTCCATCGCCTTTTGTACAAACGCCTGTCCACAACATTGACCACAATCTTGGCATTTTTCCTTAATATGCCCCCCCATGCTATATGCTCCTTCAGGGCAGGGCCTGTGTTTTTTATCATCATTACTCTTCTGCACAGCACCGCATGACAGGCGACAGGAGCTGAGTGTGGGCTAGATAAATGAAGTGGAAGTGAGTGACTAACTGTCCAGGAAAATAAAGCCCCACTGAGGAGATTATACTGATACTGAATTTTGGAGAATTAAGGTTCGTTAGTTGTTGGGGTCGTGGGGCAGGAGGGGAACAGGTAGAGCTGGCTTATCCTAGACAGACAGAACAAGAACACGAACAAAGGGTCAGGGGGTAATAAAGTCTAGTGTGTCCTTGGCCTGGCAGGTAGTTTAGTGGAACTGGAGGGATCATAAAGGAGCCTTTCTTTGAGGTAGGAACTTACACACAGGAAATGCAGAAATCTCAAATGCGCCATTTGATGGGTTTTATTTTGATCAGGGTACACTTGCATGCCACAAGCTCCTCCCATAGCTGGGATATTTGAGTTACTTCCGCTCCCTGTGGCAGACTCATCTGAATGGCTGGACTCTTAGGCCCTCTGACTAAGAAGCAAATACATTTTCAGGGCCTGCTGAGGTAACACTTGTGAATGGAGCAGACATTAGAGTAGAAAGAGCTAGCTTGGTATGTGGACTAGAACAGAATTCTGAATGCTAGACAGTCCTCGATTTCCTCTAAGGTAGAAGGAACGCTCGGCTGCAGACAACCTCAGAGATTGGAGAGTGGGAGTGAAGAAAAGGGCCTAGGAGTAATCAGGTCGAAATTCAAGTGCCAGGCTTCATTCATTCCCACTCCACTAAATCTAGAGTTGCAGTATTTTCAGCTGACTGGGTGGAGGCTGACCTTTAAACTCGCTGTGGGGAAAGCATGAATGGATCGCGGAGGGCCTGGCTAGGTGGGTGCGGGGGCCTAGGGATACAGGTCTCCAACCCGGGGGCACCCAGGACTTTGTGAAGTCCTTGGTCTCCAGGTGCACATCCACCTGCCCCTGCTGCTTCCCCAAGGAAGCCCCTCCAAGGCCTAGCCACTTACGTCATGCTCTTTCCGACCTTTTCCAAAGGATCTGAAATTTGGGTTTCTCACAAAGTCCAAGGGCCCTTCCCTCCCAGTCTCAGCGATTCAGGGAGGTCCGCTGCCTTGGGTACTACAGAAGGAGTTCTGTCTTGGAGTGAAGTAAAGGCTGAAATGTATTTAAGGTCAGGGCTTTATATAGCAAGCCAGACACTCCCTTCTCTCCTCAGAGGCGCGAGTTCCGAGCTGCACAGAAGATGCCCCCACCCAGGCCAACTATCTTTAGCGTGGCTGTGCTGACAGCCTGAGCTGACCAAGTGGGTCAGATGCCACAGCCAAGGGCAGGGAACATCTCCTCCATGGTGGCTACTGACCCACAAAACAAATGTCAAGTGTAGGTCACATAGAGTTATCAAAGGCCGCTTCTGTTTGCAGTGATTGCTTCTTGAGGAAAGATAAGGCGTTGGAGCCCTGTTTTTCCTTCAAGCAACCCACACTAGATAATTAAGAGAGCGGACCATAACCCGTGATTCAACGATGTAGTCTTTTCTACAAATAGGCGTCATTCTTTCTGTTGGCTAGTTAAGAGGGAGAGTAGGAATATGGGCAGAGAGAGGGAGACAGCTGGGAGGGGAAGGAACCAGAGGAGGCACTTGAAAAAGATAAAGAGGGGCGAGAGGTAGGGGTGGACAGGAGGGAAAGACTGAGAAAAAGAGCGTGGAAGACTAAAAGGTAAATGGGGAGATTGGAAGACATAAAAGAATAGGGAGGGAAAATGAAACAGAAAATCAGAGTAGCAGCCAGGCCAACTCCTTAATTTTATTGAGGGGAAAACTGACTCCCAGAGAGGGAAGTGATTTGGCCAAAGTTCAGTGCTGGTTAATGCTTGAGCTGGGGCTGGAAGTCAGGTCTCCAAATTCCCAGGCCTGAGCGCGTCCATCACAGCACAGGCAGCCCGCATTCCAGATTTCTGGGACAGTCCTGGCGTCATTTATCCAGATGAGAAGTTATATGATGAATCTGAATTCAAGGGGAAAGCAGAAAGCCCCAGACCCCACCAGACCACATCCAGGCAACCGAGAGACACAGTGGACCCGGATCCAGAAAACTCAGGCCCACGAGGAACTGAAGAACCATGGGGTACCTGAAAGAGGTTTTCTGGGGTCACAGGGCCGACTGTGAACAGACGAACGGACACTGCTCCTTGAAGGGGCTTGGGGAAGGGTCCCCTTGCCTGGAAGACAGCCCTGACCCTCGAGAGCACCCCTGTCCTCCCGGAGCACGTCCGTCTGCGTGTCCACCGCCGGCCCCACACAGGGTGGGAATGAGCGAACGCCCAGGGCTCCGGGGCCTCGGGGCCGGACGGCGAAGTCTCCCTGCACAGGTTGGCCCTTGGCTCACTCTGGGCTCGCGGCTCTGCCAGTCCGCACCGAGAGAGCGCCAGGCCCACTTCTGTTCCGCCTTCTCAATCCTGACCGCTTCAGCAAGTACTTTGTGGTGGCCCCAGTCTAACTTGACCCTTCCCACAATGTTTGTTTGTTTAGTTAATTACTTTTTAAAGACATACCATCATTTTACAGTCTTGTTAATATTTTGACAGTACAGGATTTTCCCCTTAGGCGTGGCCACCATAGCTCTCCCACCACCAAAGCACCCAGAGTCCTCCACCATAGTCCAATGATATTCACAAACTTTTGATTGAGCTTTGCCAGGGCTGGATTTAATTAGGCATGGAACCAGAAGTTCCTAAAATCTACCATATGCATATATATGTATACACATATATATATATATTTGCTTATATATATATATATCCTTACACATGTGTAGAAAAGGCTTTTGATCCACAAGTCTTATACAGAAAAGCTTATAGTGAAGTTTGTTTCAAAGCTCTCTTCGAAGAAGCATTTGTCTTCTCAGTAGTAAATCTGGATTTAATTCCCATTCAGCCTCATCAAATCATTCTACGCAAGTTTCCTTAGTCTCCATTGTTAGGATCTGAAAACTCTATGGGCCTTCTTTTAGTTCAGTCCTGGCACCTGGGCTTAGAGTGGGATGATATGGGGAGACAGTTAAAGTGACAAAGAGGACGTGCTGTGAATGAGTGCTGAGATGTCCTAGGTGGCAGAAATCTGGGTAGAGTAATGAGCAAACAATAGACGCTCAACAAACATTTGCAGAGTGATCTCTAAGGCTTCTTCAGTATCTGTCAGCCCAGCATCATTTTATTGAAGTCCAGAGCTACCAAGTGACTTCTCCAGAATCATACAGCTCATCAGTGACAGCCCCAACTAGGGCATGGGTTGTTCCTATGAACAGAGACTTAAAAAAAAAAACGGATCCTTTTAGAATCGTAGTCTCCTAGCATTGCCAACATCAACTCCTTAAAGCTGGCACCCAATGAAATTGCTTATAACTGTCTTTACTCCTGTCGTCTGTACAGCACAGAAGCAGAAAAATCCTTCTGTTTGATAAAGATTTGATGACGGTCAATGTAGCCTATCCAGGTCCCTGGTTTCTTCATTTGTTCTCCATGTGACACTGTTTTCACTCACCATCTTCATCACCCTCTGCATTCATCCAAGCCCCTCTGGCAGTGATGCCCAAAGGTAGGTGCCACCCTCTCAAAGGGACTGTCTGGGCCAGAGCAGGGGCGTGATGGGCTACTTTGTTCCTCCCTCTGGAAGTTTTAGCAATCACACCTCGCTGTCCTTATCTGACATGTGGTCAACTCAAACTCCCGCAAAGTCATGTTCAAGTGAACTAAAGTGGGTCTCCCTCATCCATTGTTTCTACCACTGAATATTTGTTGTTGTTTGTTTGTTTGTTGCCCCCACCACATCTCACTGAATATTTGTAAACCCTGCACAGCACTTTGTGTGTGCCTGACTTCCCAACTTGTGATCACTGAAGGAAAATGCCAGCCAATTCTTTGGGGCCAGAAAGCCTAGATCTAAATGTTGACACTTCAGCTAAGTGTTCTTTCACACTAGCTATTTCTCTAGCTAATGTATTTTGATCCATAAAAAATGAACTAGGGATACTTAACACAAACTTCTGGAATTGAATGGTTTAAAAGATGGGGGGCAAAGGGGAGAGAGGATTGTTCTCCCTAGTTTATAGACAAAGAAACTGAGAGTCAAGAGATTCCACTGTTGGGCCTCCCCGGTGGCGCAGTGGTTAAGTGCTGCGCTGTGGAGCTGTTGGCAGCGGCGACGCGAGTTCGACGCCCGGCCGGGGAGAATCCCACATGGTGCGGCAGACCTCTCCTGCCTCGCCCGCTGCTCCCCTCAGCAGTGTATTTCTGATCTGCCTGTTCTGCTCCCTGCTCTGTCTCTGGTGAACCCTCTCTCCGCCCCATGCCTCTGGCCTGTACCCCAACTTGTATGTATAAATGAAAAATAAATCTTTAAAAAAAAAAAAGAGATTCCACTGTTATGAAAGGGAAGAGCCAGGATTTGAACCTATCAATAGTTCTGACTAACGCCTAAGGCTATGTTCTTTCATTTAAACTCGTGATTGTTAAACTTGGCTGTATATTAAAATCACCTGGGGAACTCTAAAGTCCCCCCCCACCCCTGCAATGCCCAGGCCCCACCCTAGGCCAATTAAAGCAAAGTCCTTGGGGGTGAGGTCTGGGTGTGAGTAGGTTTTAAAAGCTCCCCAGGTGATGCTAGCATATAGCAGTAAAACCACTGCCGTCCGCCATGTTGTTTCTTAGGCACGTTGTGCCGGGGTCCATGTGAATACCCTTAGGCTCTCTATATTTTTAACACGGGTTGCTTCAAAGAGCAAGACTAAAGTTATTTAAGAAACTAACATCAAACAAATGATAATGGAGAGACCCAAACCTGCAGCTTCCTGTTCTAACAGGGGACATGAGGTCATCCACTAACTCCCCCCTAACTTTGACCCCGGGAAGCATCCACAGTTAATTTCTCTGAACCATGTGGTTCCTGTCATCCTTAGTTCCTATAGGGTAAACAAGAAAATTATCAGGTTTTTCTGCCCTCCCCTCAATGATGGACCGCTGCAGGCCTACGCGCATGCCTGATGGCGGCGCCTGGAGTGAGGTGTGGGCCTGTGTGAGTGGCACACCTGAGCCAGAGACTGGGCCTAGAAGCAGAGGAAGGAGCAGCCGCAGAGAACAGAGCATAGAGCAGAGGACCGTTCAGGGTGCAGCAGAGACCACAAGACGCCGCCAGAGATCCTGAGAGAGTGAAGTTTCGCTGGGGGCTGGGAGGTTGGCCTGCCCTGTGCCTGGTTGCCTCTCTACAAGAGACCATTAAAAGCCTAAAAAGCCACCAAGGGCTCCAGAACTCCCTCCCTTTAGACCCATCTGCACAGCTCCATGGAGAACCTGTATTCCTGGTCTTTTCCTGCCTCTACAGTTCCACAGGACAAGCCTGAGCTGTCTCCTCGGTGAACAGACTACAGGTAAGCCCTGAACTGTCGTAGCTGTGGTGGGCATTTCTATGATAAAAGTCTTGGGGGGTTTGTTTTCTTCTAAACAGGTGGAACAAGATGGTGGCTAAGAGGTTTGCCTGGGGAAATATGAATCTGTATAGGTTCCTTCATGGATTCTTCTGGCTGATTTCATCTGGGAGAGTTCCTTATAAAATATTTTCCAAACTGGGAACGGACATGCTACAACTGAGAAAATAATTTGTATATTAGCAGGAGGTGTAAATCCCAAAGAGCCCATTGAAAAACTGACAAAATCTGAGTCAATGGGAAGTTGTAAAACCTAGCCCTATGAGAACAAAGGGTCCAGCCATATGGAATAGCTTATCAGAGGCCGGAGCCATCATGAGAACAGCACAGGCCCCGGAAAGAAACACCTCTATCTGTTCGAGAAGTCAGCAAGTGTTGGGGAGGGTGTAAGAGCTGAAAGATGTGATTCAAGGAAATCCTCCAAAGATGGGAGAGTTCGGCTAAGTAGCTTCTTCCTGTTCTTAACACACTTTCCAGTTTTCCTGGAGGGAGGTGTGGGCCCTCTGGGCAATTTGCTTATTGCACATGACTCCCGGTCCTTCTCCATGCAGGGGTGGGGTCTCTAGCCTGCACATCTTGCTGTGTTTCCCCTTTTACAAGCAGCAGGGCTGTGTGAATAAAACATCTTATCTCTTAGAAGCCATAATGTGATCCTAGCGTCCAAAAGAGCCTCTCACGGCCTTCCCTGAGCCTCGGCTGCAATAACCACTAAGTAGAAAGGGCTTCTCTGGGGCTGTTTCCACGCAAAGATCAAGTTCCAGGAGAAAGCACTTAGGTACCTAACTGCGATGAAATGCACGTGTTCCATTGGACCGTGAAGAAAAACAGGAAGCTTTTTCTCCTTTATTCTCTCTCTCTCTTTGTCTTTACTTTCTTTTCTCTTTCTTTTTTTTTCTCTCTTTCTGGCTCAAAGGAACCAGGTTATCAACATGCACAGATCTCCTTTCTCCTCACTCTGCCTGGGCAGACACCACCTACCTGAGAGAGTCTTGGAAGATAAACATGAATGTCTCCACATATTCAAACTGCTTGCCTCACACTTCTTTCTACCACTGGAGCCAGGCGACATTTCCATGGGAAGAAAGTCCCAAAATGGCAGGTAGTAAACAGCCAGGGAGTCCAGTGCGGCTGTGCCCTGTGCCAGAGCTCGCTCAGCTCCCCTCCGCTCCCCTCCCCTCCCCTCCAGAGGGAAGCCAATCCTTTCCATCCCCAGCCAGCTAAGCCAGGCTCCAGGGGCAGATAATCAATGGCAGGTGTCACGCCCCATAATAAACCTGAAGGAAACAATGAGGAGCATACAGCAAACTCAAGATTTGATTGCTCAAGGAACAGTGCTGGCTGGCACACAGCCTGCGCGTGGGACTGGACTGCTAAATCCCAAGTGCCGCTGGATCAGCAAGGAAGGTGAGAGGCAGGATGGAAGGGCCCCAGGAACTGCTAGGTCAGGGACCCTCCAGCCAGGAGGGACTGGGCCGAGACAACTGCAGTGTTTATTCGGCTTACAGCTTTCATTTTTCCTAAAGAACTTAGATGAGTTAAAGGAAGGAAAAATCCTTCTACTGGATTGAGTCCATCACTAAATATTTGGGACACACGCTGAAAGGTTAGAAGCAAACTCCTGCAAAGAAATGATTGCTGGAATGAGGGAGTTGGCTACCAGGGGAGGCCTGGGACGAAGGCCAACAGTGACCCGAGAGAGAATGGAGGGCAGCGAAATGATCCATGAAGTTTCTCGGCATTTTCAAGCACTCCTGGAAAGAGAGAGGCTTGTCAACTTGACTGAGGAATCTCCAAACAAATAGCTCGGCTGTCTCTGTTTCCCAGCCTCAGAAATGGGCTGGAAAATGTGACTGGAAGTTGTGCATATTTCAAGGCTGGTATCTGGGGCTTCATATGGTGGTTTGGTATGTCGTAGACAGTTGGCCCTCATCTTTGAGCTTACACCAGTGCAGGACAGGTTTCCGTAGCCCTACCTGGATCTTCACTCTCTCTCCACCTACCTCGCTGTGTAGGAATGGAACAAATTTGAGTCGATGATCTCCTTTGCCTGAAAATAAAACCTCCTGGAAATACTCCAACTAGGGATGGACTGACTTTCCATCAGAATCTTAGGGAAAGAGGGGAGGACAGGAAGGTGAGAAAGCAAGTGGCCCAGTCAGCATCGCATTTGATGGAAGCTTGCCCAAAGCTAGGAAGAGTGTCAAGAGCAAAATTCCTATTTGGGGCGACCTATTTGAGATGCATTTGCTTCATTGCAGGAAACCTAGTGCTCAAGTGGAGGCCCCAGAGCTGAGAAGCTGGCAGCAGAAAGAGGTGACAAGAACGGTGAGGGGTTCCTCTGGAAGGCAGAGACCATGGTGCCGACCCCATATCTAGTTCTAGGAGTCAAGTTTGAGTGGAGCACACGGAATGGACTGGGGTGGGTACCAATTGGTGAGCAAAGAAGGGAGCCCAGGAATGAGGGCAGAAATGGATATCCACTGCCAGCCAGAGGTGGGTGAGAAGACAAGCTGGGGAGACCCCCCTCCACGGGGCCCCTACATGGACAAAAACATGGGTGAGGGGCCTCCCTGGTGGTGCAGCGGTTAAGCGCTGCGCTGTGGAGCTGTCGGCAGCGCGTGTTGCGAGTTCGATGCCCAGCCATGCCCAGCCGGGGAGAATCCCACATGGTGCGGCAGACCTCTCCTGCCTCACCCGCTGCTCCCCTCAGCAGTGTATTTCTGATCTGCCTGTTCTGCTCCCCACTCTGTCTCTGGTGAACCCTCTTGCCGCCCCACGCCTCTGGCCTGTACCCCAGCTTGTATGTATAAATAAATAAATCTTTAAAAAAAAAAAACATGGGTGAAGGAAGCCATCCTCATTAGGACGATCTCATCACTGATGTGTTACTATTCCATGTTGTATATAAACTGACATAGATACTTTCAGCCCCCAGAAAGCGATCACAGCTTGATTTGGGGAGTGTAACCCCAAAAGCATCTAATGCAGAACTAGAAATGGGGGGAGGGCAGGCACAAGGGCCTGCTCACCAACATTTCCTAGAGCAAGCAAAGCGTTACTTCCTGCGGGGCTGTTTTTACAGCAAGAGGCTCATGCACACCCGCCATCCTAAAGGAGCAAGATGAACCACCCTTCAGTCTCTGTGCCAAATCCGTGCTTAAATGTTGCTTTAAATGTTTTATGATAAGGGATACAGAGTCTTATATAGCACACTTTCTAAGGATTTCTTCTACTGAAGCAATTTGTAAACGTTGCGAGCTGTTAGAAGTATAGGCTACAGGGAAGAAAATAAATTGTGTCTTGAAATCCCAAGTAGCAGGAAATATGACTGGAAATACTGAGGAGGAAAAGGTTCTCACTTCTTCTAGTCTAACCAAGAGTTTGCTGCTTGGGACTGGACAGCCTCTTGCCAGGAGGCTTTGGGGTTCATCTCCAAATGACCTAGGGAACAATGTTCAACTTGGGGTTCGGCTGTGTGTTAAGTAAGGGTTGGTTTTGGAAGCCATGATGGCTTCATGAAGCTGAGTGAGCTTGTCAAGTCCCCACACTGTCCCCTTCCCCCCCCAGTCAGGGACCCCTCAGGTTTAAGCTGATAGTCTTGACTAGAGGAAGAGCTGGAAAACTTTTTTTCTGGGAAGGACCAGATAGTAAATAATCTAGGACATAGGATCACATATAGTCTCTAGCATATTCTTCCTTCTTTTCACATGGTAGCAATTTTATTGAGATCTAATTTGCATATCACATAATTCACCCATTTCAAGTAAATAGTGGTTTCTCTGTATATTCACTATAGTACAGTCTTCATCACAATCAATTTGTTTTAATTTCTATCACTACAAAGTAAAACAAACCGGTATCCATTAACAGTCATGCCATCTGCCTCCCGCCATTTTGCCCAACTCTGGGCAACCACTAATCTACTTTCTATCTCTATATGTTTCCCTATTCTCCTCATTTCATATAAACAGAAACATCAAATATCCTGGTGGTGTCTAGCAAATGGGGTCTTTCACTTAGCATAGTGTTTCAGGGATTGTCCATAGGTTAACATGTTGTTTGACCTTCCTAGGAAACTCTTTCTCTGGTAAGGACCTGAATTTTTTTGGAGGGGGAGCTATCTCTCCCTCAATTCAAATCATCTTGGGGGGATTGTCAAAGATGATTTCCTGCCTTTCCCTGGCCAAAAGGTGAACAAATGAACCATGCTCTCCCCAGAGACTATAGGTGTCAAGCAAAGTAAGAGGGAAGAAGACCAGTTGGAGCTGCTTCATCTCAGCAGAAGCAGCCTGATGAAACTGTCCCTGAGTCCCCATCTCTGAGATCATCAGCAAGGCTCCATTTCTGTTCTTTCTGAGACCTAGTGATTTAGCTTTTACTTCAACTACTCCCATTTCCTACTAACAAACTCTATTCCCTATTCCTCTTACTGGTTATCCAGAGTAAACCTCTGTTGCTTATATTTAAACGATACAGCAATCAACCCCCTCTCCAAGCCAGACCTTACACTGATCCCCAATCTATATAGCAGACAAAAGTTGGGGAGCTTTCACTGAATGGGAGGCAGAAGCCCAAATACCTTTCTGCTAAGTCCCTCCCAAGATTGTCCCTGAGGCAATTGCATGCCACTGAGGAGTGGTCTGAAAACCTATAAATGAAATGCCACCATCCAACTCATAAATGAATGCAGAGGGCCTTCAAACCAAGTGAAGTTTCTGAAAGAGGAAACTGAGAGGATTTTATTTGTTCATTTATTCATTTGATCTTAAAGGATTTTAATCGCAAAATATGAACGAGTATGACTAAGGAAAGAATAAGTAATCTAAAGAAGTAAATACTTGTTAATTTTAAAAAAGCTACAAACTATACTTCAGTTTAACTTTCTCTCTACTGATTATTCTATAGAAGTATGATCTTTGTCCAGAAGTAAACCCTCGCATCTGTAGTCAATTGATTTTCAATGTGGTTTCCAGCACCATTCAATGAAGAAAGAAGAGTTTATTCAACAAATGATGTTGGAAACTCTGGAAAAGAATAAATGTGGGCCTTTACCTTACATCATATATGAAAAATTCTCTTGAATAAAGCAACTAACTATATTTAGAATATAGTTGGGCCACAGGCAAAAGAATATAGTTGAGCCCTTACCTTAAATCACATAGAAAAGATTAATGTGAATGAATCAAAGACCTATATTTAAGAGCTAAAACTATAAAACTATTAGAAGAAAACAGAGGGAATCTGCCTGACCTTAGATATGGTAATGGATTTTTTTTTAAGATTTTATTTTATTTATGCATACAAGCTGGGGTACAGGCCAGAGGCATGGGGTGGCGAGAGGGTTTACCAGAGATAGAGTGGGGAGTAGAACAGGCAGATGGACAGAAATACACTGCTGAAGGGAGCAGCGGGCGAGGCAGGGGAGGTCTGTGGCACCATGTGGGAATCTCCCTGGCCGGGTGTCGAACTTGGGTCAGCAGCTGCCGACAGCTCCACAGCGCAGCACTTAACTGCTGCGCCACCAGGGAGGCCACTGGTAATGGATTCTTAAAGTGATAACAAAGTCACAGACAACAAAAGAAAAAAAAATTGAGGACCTCCCTAGTGACTCAACAGGTTAAATCTCAGCACTATGAAGCTCTCTGCAGCCACTGCAGCACAAGTTTGATCCCCGGCCAGGGAGCTTCCCACCTTGCGCAGCAGACCTCTCCTGCCTCGCCTGCTGCTCCCCTCAGCAGTGTATTTCAGCAGAGCCACCTGTTCTGCTTCCCACTCCGTCTCTGGTGAATCCTCTCACCACACCACACCTCTGGCCTGCACCCTAGTTCCTGTATGCATAAATAAATCTTTTAAAGTATTAAAAAAAAACCCTGAACATCAGCAAAATTAAAAACCTTTGTGCATGAAAGGACACTGTCAATAGAGTGAAAAACAGCCCATGGATGGGAGAAAATATTTGTAAATCATGTATCTGATAAGAACTTAACATTCATGGCCTCCATGGTGGCGCAGGAGTTAAAGTCTCAGCTCTATCGAGCTATTGCCAGTCACTTGCAGCACGAGTTCAATCCCCAGCCAGGGAGCTTCCCACATGGCACAGCAGGCCTCCCCTGTCTCTGTCCATGTCTCTGCTCCTGTCCGCTGTTCCCTTCAGCAGTGTATTTCAGTATATCTTCCTGTTCTGCTTCCCACTCTGTCTCTGGTGAATCCTCTCACCACCACCCCACACTTCTTGCCTACACCCCAATTCTTGTATGCATAAATAAATCAAAATAAATCTTTAAAAAATTAACATCTAGAAGGATATGTAAGGAGCTCCTATAACTTAACTACAAAAAAATAAAACATCCCAACTAAAATGGGCAAGGACTTGGATAGTTATTTCTCCAAAGAAGACATATAATGACTTAAGAGTACAAGAAAAGACACTCAACATCATGAGTCATCAAGGAAATGCAACTTGAAACTACAGGAGGTACATGCTATACTGCAAAAGCGAAAGGAAGTGTTGGTAAGAATGTGGAGACATGAGACTTCTCATGCAGTGCTGGTGGAAATGTAAAATAGCCTCTGTGGAAAACAGTTTGGTGGCTCCTCTGATATTAAATGTAGTAATTCCACGCGATCCAACAATTACACTGTCAGGCATATACCTCAAATAATTGAAAGCAGGTACTCAAACAGGTATTTTTACACTCATATTCACAACTGATGGTTCACAGTCACCCAAAGGTAGAAACCACCCAAGAGTGCATCAACAGGTCAATGAATAAACAATGGGATACTGTTCAGCCTTAAAAAGAAATGAAGCTTTAATAAATGCTACAACATAGGTGAACTTTACATTGTGCTAAATGAAATAAGTCACACCTAGAAGACCTGTATGATTCCGCTTACATGAAAAATCTAGAATAAGCAAATTCATGGAAGCAGAAAGTGAATGAGAGGTTACCAGGGGCTGGAGGGAGTCGGGGATGGGTAGTTACTGCTTAATGGGTACAAAATTTCTGTTTGGGATGATGAAATATATTGGAAATGTTAGTGGTGAAAGTTGTTCAACTTTCACTGTAATGTAATTAATGCTATCGAATTGTGCCCCTAAAATGACAACATCTAGGTTATTTTTCATGTATAAAAAATACAATAAAAAAGAAAATGAAGAGTTACCTTTAGCCTGTATGTAGTGAATGTAGTGGTCGAGAAGATTTGGGAGGCTAACAAACGAGTCCCTGTGTCAATTGGATTAAGAATGTCTAAACAAAGAAAGGAGAGGAAGGCGAACCTAATTATGAGCAACAGCCACCCTCAGAACAAGAATTACGTCTATAGAAGGAGAGAGCGGGGACTCTGGCCTTGTCTGGGACCTGTGCTGACCCCGTCTGGAGGAAGTACTTCAAATACACCAAAACCAGCATGGGGTCCCTCAAGTTTTCCCAGCCAGTCACTGGGGAGCTTGCCTCAGTTCTCTTGTCAAAGGGCCAATGCAAAACTTAAAAAGTTAAAGCTACCAATTAGCCCAAACCAGACTTGACCACACCAGTCAAAGGTGGCTGAAAGCTATCAGCAGTCATTCGGGGGACCCTCTCTTACCTGACTTCAGGAGCTGCACAAAAAAACATCGGCAAGAGACATAGTGAGATAACTGCAAAGGACACCAAGATCTATGGCCACCAAGAAATCTGGCCCTCACAGGCCCCAGGGGACAGTGGAAAGCCCAGGAGTTAGAGATCCAGACAAGACCGGGAGGGGCTCAGAGACAGGCCACATGCCCTACGCCTGGATTGAGTCTAGGTGTTGGGCAGACCAGCAGTCTCGCCAGGGTCTGCTTTGTGACCATATTTTTACCCATTTGCCACTCATGCCCTGGGATCTCCTATGATCTAAAGTAACCTGGACACGCAAGAGTTAGTGTCGTTTTCATCTGTATCTCAGATGAAACTGGCAGCTTTCCGTTTGGTTCACGAGAGCACGTGCATCGGAGGGAGCATCTGCTTCCCCCCAGCACTCGTCCGTTTCTATCAGCCAGACTCTGCCGCTACTCACACCTACCTGTCTGGGGCTGTCCCCATCCTGGGACTGGCTCTTGCGACACCAGGGGCTGCAGCAAACACTGGGACCAAGCTGGCCCTTGAGCTGCTTGCTCTTGGTATTCTAACCTCAGTCGTGTCTGCTGAGTGAATGCTTGCCTGGGTTCTGACTCTGCTTGTGCCAGTGTTCCCCAGGGAGCTCGTTCCCATTTCCATCTCCTTTTCAGCTTGGGGAAGGGTTCCCATACGCCCATCTGCTCCCAGTCTCACCGCCTACTGTCACCACCAGGCACAAATGCACCCTGATTTGGGCTCACTGGACTTTGCCCACTGCCTTTTATACATGTTGGGCTTCAGAACCCCAGCTCCAATCCAATTGCAAGTCTCGTCTCTCCTGGCCCATTGCTGGCCGCAGTTGCCTGCAGCACAAGCTCTGAAGCCACCTAGCTCTGAACTAGCATACCTCTTACTCCTGGTGGAAATGACATCAAGCTGCAGGAGCAGTCCCTTCAAGTAGAAAATAGACATCTTGGGCCTCCCCGGTGGCGCAGAGGTTAAGCGATGCGCTGTGGAGCTGTCGGCAGCGGCAACGCGAGTTTGACGCCCGGCCGGGGAGAATCCCACATGGCGTGGCAGACCTCTCCTGCCTCGCCCGCTGCTCCCCTCAGCAGTGTGTTTCCATTGATCTGCCTGTTCTGCTCCCCACTCTGTTTCTGGTGAACCCTCTCGCCGCCCCACGCCTCTGGCCTGCTCCCCAGCTTGTATGCATAAATAAATAAATCTTTAAAAGAAAATAGACATCTTAAAGGTTGTTCCAGGCAGCCTAAAATTATAAAGTGATGACAAACATCCCAGAAACACATTTTACCCCTGGTTACTTTTGCAGTTAAACATGGTCACAAAATATTCAGTGGCGACAGTGGTGGTTTACCCAGTAGAAAAAAAATCAATTCTTGCTTAGGACTCCTGTAAAGCTAGGCACCCCCCAAAGTAGTTGAAAGCATTTGAGATTTGGTATTTCAAAAATAGAACTGAAGTAGTCATTATGGGAAAACCAGAACTTTGTTGGGTTTCCTTACACTTATTTTTAGTTTAATATTGTTTTTAGTTGACTTATGTATAATGTCAGGAGACATCATAATCTCCTCCATATCGAGGGTCTCTAAAAGGTTTCATAAGATCCCAGATGATCACTTTGTTACAGAGCTCAGTGGATATCCCCACAGTCCTTGGGGGGGGGGGCACACCTGGGCAATGGAGACAAGGGAGGGAAACATACTGAGTTCAGAAATGGGTGAGGTCCCAGCTGGGACATTTGTTTCAGGCCTTCACTTGGTGCAGAGCCTGAATAATTTAATTCAGGGCTAAAGCAAGGCTAAGGCTAGCAGACACCCAGATTCAGGTTTCAGCAAGTCAGGAAAGGCAACCATAGTTCAAAGAACAGGCATTTGGCTCTATTTTTTTTCTATTTATAAAGAGCTCTTATGAAAAGAAACTTAATTTCTGTGACTCATAAACAGAAGATCTCCCAAGCTTCATGAGGTTTCCATGCAATTATGTCGGAATAACATGATGAGAAAAGAAATCATTCCGTGCTTCCTCCCAGCGTATCCACGTCCCCGAGGCGTGCTCCGGGAAAGCAGCTGAGGAATCGTGCTGTTTGACAAGCAAGGAAGGGGCTTCACATTTCTTTGTGATATTACCACACACCTGAGAGACTGCACCTCATTGTCTAATCTTTGGGCACCAAGTTGGGTTGCCAAAATTACAGAGGTAAGCCATCTGGGGGGTTCTGGCTGTGGAAAACCAAGGGACCCTCTGCAGCAGGAATAAACAAGAATATTCTGGTAGTGTCCTTCGGGACCTCACAGCACCATGACAGAAAATGGACACTGACAAAGGAAGACTCAGGCAGATGTCCAAGAAAGACTCCAATATTTACATGCTATTTCATTTGACTTCTGCATGTTGCTGCGGCATCAGAGAGAAAAAATCCCTTCTACAAACACAAGAAATGTGACCTCCATAGAAGATGTTAATTGTACATTTAGGTTCAAAGGACACACTCATTGCAATATCCCAGCACTCTATTCCTACAAGTTGTTTCTGAAGGTGATGCCAGTGACCCTGAGGGATCTCTAGGTTAAATGCAACCACCCTCCACCCAGCATTGGAGTCCAGGCTGCTCTCTCCCAGGGCTGCTTGAAGGAAAAGCACATGTGAGAGGAGTCTAGAGTTAGGAGACTCTAAGCAGTCAAAGCTGCTCAGGAAAAGTAGGACTTCAGGAAGACAGACAGACCACCACAGACAAGGGGACAGCAAATGGAAGAGGAAGCTCAGCCTCACCCATGAAAAATGGCTCCTGTGCCCAGTTCCAGCTCTGGGAACGGAAGTGAAGGAGAGGTCCAGGCTAGCCGGGACTCAGCCTCCGGGACTGTGGGCCTCGGCCCTTGACCAATCCCCGCTCCAGCCTTGCCTTTGAATTCCAGTCTCATGTATCTAACTCTCTACTCAACTTTCCCAGTTAGATGTCAGATAGGTTCCTAAACGTAACCTGCCCAAACCCCACATTTTGCTCCTTATCTGCCTGTTTCCCCACAGCGACCCACCATCTCCTCATTCTCTTTTATTTATTTTTTTTCATTTTCTCTTAATGCATCTCAATTCTTCCAGTGTGTAGATAAAGACCTGGGCCTCATTCTTGACTCCTCATTTTCTGTCAAACTCTACATCCAATCCCTCAGCAAATACTGTTGGCTCCACCTGCAAACCATGGCCAGAATCGGACCCCTTCTCATCTCCTCCACCTCCCCCACTGTCCCGAGCCACCATCATCTCTGGTCCACAAGACCTCCCTTGTCATCTCATACTGCGCCCCAGGCCCTTAGACTTTCCACTCCAGCCACAGTGACTTCCATATTGTTCTCGAAAATGCCAGGTACACTCTGACTTTAGAGCCTTTGCTCAGGTTGTTCCCTCTTTCTGGAGTTTTCTCCCCCACTGCAGGCCTGCATGGCTTACCCCCTCTTCTCCTTCAGTTCTCCACTCAAATTATACCATTTAAATGATCCCTGACTTGATTTAAATTTACAACCTTCCCCGCTAGACTACATTTTCCTGCTTTATTTTGTGTCCACACATCATTTAGTTAGTTTAGCTTTTATTCCTTGAGAGTATTGGGGCCTTGAGATTGGGAAAGCGAGGCTCCCTTCTCTGCAAAAGGAATCTCTGGCCACAGCAAACAGGAATAGGGACAGAAGAACCTACCTTTTCCTCAGAAATACTCAGGTGCTGGTTGTCCACTGTACTACTTTGCCACACCAGAGCCCTTTCAGGGGTAGCAACTTCTATTCAGAACATATCACACCTGGAAAAACAGAGGTGAACAACTTCCAGTCTGCATTCCATGGCTCTTTAGCTTGGGAGGGCCAGCCCCAGACTCCTGACTGCTGGCCTGAGCCCCAGCCCCTTTGCCACACATGGCCACGGGGCTGTGCCTTCTGCTAGGAAAGGGTCCGTCTCTGTTCTGTTCACCACTTTTATTCCCTCGCTCCTGGACCGGTGCTTTGAACCTCTCAAAGGCTTCATAAATATGTGTTCAGTGAACAAATGGACCCGTGAAATGACCAAGTACATTGGGGTGAACGTGCTCCCTGCCTGCCTCCTACTCCCCACGCTCTCTGCACTTTGCTCCCCTATCCTGGTGGTTCTCCCTCCTCGGCTTCCTCCATTCTCTCTGCGTTCTGCATACTACACATTTTCCATGCCTCTTCCCTGTTCCCAGTCCCCAACCCGAGCCTCACCTGGAATTCCAGCACCGTCGGCAGGCCAACTTGATATCTTCCCTTGCCCTGTGTGCAGGGGGGACAACAGCCCTCATCTGCTTGCCAGAGCACCAACCACATGCCAGGTGCCATACAAAATGTATTGTCCACATTTTTATTTAACCCATAGAAAAACGCTGGAAAACTATCCTTAAACAAAGCGAGCCCTAAACAAAGTGTGCCCTCAGATGGGGCCTCCTTCTTCAAACCCAGACGGGGTGGGGGGGTGTTCTCTCTGCCCTTTGCAGCATGAGTGTTAAGCTGGCCAGCTGTGCTATCTTGACCTTGTCTTCCACAGTCTCAGTCAAGTGCCTTCACAAGAAACCTGCCAGAGTACAGCTCACTCGGCTCGTTGTGAGGCCCCAGACCTGACTTCCCAGGATGCCTTGCACAGGCCACCGGTTGGTGGTGACCCATAGAAGAACGGAGATTTGGATTTCAGTGGCCAATCATAGCTGGTTCTCCCAGAACCCAAACTCATTTTGCCCTCTGACAACCCAGCCCAAGGGAGCCACGTCTCTTTAGTACATTCGCTGTCTATTTTGTCTCTGACCAAAGATGTAAAAATCCTTGCCTGGGAATGGAGTGAAAAGCATTTTTGGAAATATTCAAAACATGCATCTCTTTGCCTCTATGAGAACCAAAGCTGAGGATGTGACATTTATAGGACATGGCAGTGGAAAAGATTACTTTTCTTAAAATACATTTGTTAAACGATAGGTAAGACAGCAGACGGATGGGAACCCACAACTGGAAGCCATCACAGGAAGAGGGAAAGATGATTTTTATTATAAACATATGCATTTTATTATTCCTCCCAGTGAGGATCGGGATTGGGAGTCTGCAGCTGTGAAAGGGCAAGGAGGGAGCAGTATTTTTAGACCTGTCAGTTTAAAATATACCTTCTCCGGCTTTGCTGCAGCAGTTTCTCTAAACAAGGCCTCTTGGAGCCTGAGCACAGGCGAAGACGAATATCCGTAGGAAACAAATGACTGGGAGGCAGCTGCTGGAGGCTTCCCCGACACCCTCTAAAATAGAGCTTGGCTTGTGGCCGCCCCCACTCAGGACCAGCTCCGCCCCAGATCCGGGCCTCTGGGCCACTGTCTCTCCCGCCTCCAACCACGGAAATCACAGCCCCACCCCCCACTGCCCACAACTCTCGTCTCACCCAGGACCAAGCCCTGGTGCTTCTTACTCCAAATGTGTCTTCAGTGAGAACAAACAGGAGGCACTGCTGCCTCATAGGGCCGCCTACGTTCTTTAGACAGTTTCTTCTATACCACGTTGCCGTGAGACAAACAAGAGGACTAGGCCCAATTTATAGAGAAGGAAACTGAGGCACAAAGAAGTGAGGTTTCTTGCTCAAGGTCACACAGCTTATAAGTGGTGCATAAAAGCGCGGCGGGGGTAGGCATTCAGGGTGTCAGACTCCAAAGCCCTCCCTTGTGCCATAGGCTGGGCTGCCTCTCCATTTCCCCAGCCCCTAGCCTGGGCATGTGGTAAGCCCCGGATGTCCGTATTGCTGTGGTACCCTCTGCCCAAAAATCCCAACCCTGGTGCATAGAACTGAAGGCATCTGCCGTAAACGCTCTTTCATGACATCCCTTTCCTTCCCGGCTCCTCCATGTTGCCCGGAGATCATATCCCAGAGTCCTCTTTGAGGCATTGAACCACCTCCCTTAGCGCCCCTCTCCCCCCAACTTCTCTCCCGCAATCATCCTCCTTCAGTTCATCCTCATTGGTCCCGCGCTGGCCACGCTCCCCTGCCTCTGCATCTCGCTTACCAGTGATCCTCCCCCAAGTGCCCTCCATCCCCTCTCCCCCTCCCAAACTTCACTGATGGCGCCACAAAGATGTGAGGCTCTCCCAGCTGTGAAATCGACTGCTGGAGTCCATGCTCTGTCGCAACATCTTCTTGTGTTGCGTGTCTCTCTTCTCTTCACACCAGCTGATGTACTGCTCCTCCTCCGGTGCCTAGCACCATATTGGGCATAGAAGAGGTGCCCAGTACCTTCTGGACTATTCTGACTTGGTCCCATAAAGGGCCATGCTAATGGGGTGACCCCAAAGAGGAGGGCTTACGGGAAGGGACGTAGCTAGAAGGGAAGCAACTGCTTTGTTCACAGAGGTGCGCACGTCTCAACAACAGAGCTGGCTGCTCACTGAGCTAACACCCCTGGGTCCTGCCTTTCAACCAGGTGAACTGCTCTTCTTGTGCTCTTAAAGCAAATAGACATTTCTTCCTTGTGGCATCTGAAACCAAAGCCTGGAACAAGTGAGAGTGACAGTCACTGTTACTGACATGTCATCACCTACATGGCACTACTTTGCCAGCAAGAGGGCGATTTCTTTTTTTAAAAAAAGATTTATTTATGCATACAAGCTGGGGTGTAGGCCAGAGGTGGGGGGTGGTGAGAGGACCCACCATAGACAGAGTGGGGAGCAGAACAGGAGGATCAACTGAAATACACTGCTGAGGGGAGCAGCAGGCCAGGCAGGAGAAGTCTGCTGTGCCATGTGGGAAGCTCCCTGGCCGGGGATCGAACTCGTGGTGCTGTGGCTCTGGATAGCTTCATAGTGCTGAGACTTAACCTGTTGCACCACCAGGGAGGCCCAAGAGGGCGATTTCTTGAACCACTTCACAAACGACTGAGTTGTGGGTTTACTCAGTCTTTCACACTGCCAGGCTCAACATTTTCGTTTACTTCTCTCATTACCCTTGGCATAATTTCTTCATTGGGAGACACAAAACTCTCCCAGGCTCACATCTCCCTAGGGCTCCAAAACATACCTGGTCTTAAACTCAAGATCTCCTTTGGTTCATAGGAATCTCCACTCTTACCACTGCCTACCTGCCCGGGCCACTGTTGGTGTCTCAGGCCTACAGAGACCACTGGAATCCATGTCCACTTCTTGGTCCTTGTTTTCAAACCATTTCTTAGTAAAACACCATCATTTTGGAAAACAAGTCTGTCAGGAAGTCATTTCAGGCAAAAATCAAATCCACAGCACTCCACACAAATAACAAACAGCCTGCGAAGCCCTTCAGTGGGACTCCAAGAACTGCCATTTGGAAGGGAGGTCAGGAAGTGGAGCATAAACATCTGGTGTTCCAAAGGGCTGGCCTCGGGGCTGTGTGCAGATGTGAGAAGGCAGGGGCTCCCCGGCCTGCTCTCTGAGTACCTTCCCTTTAATTTTTCTCAGGACTGATTTTTGACTATCAGGGCACGGACTCACCCAGACCTCAATTAACACTGGAAATGCTACTCAAACAGATTGACTATTTATCAAGGTGATGGACCATTTTCACTGACTACTTCAAGTATTTATTTTTTAATTAGTCAAAGTGCTAATTTGCTTAGCATTTCTTGGCATAATTGGTGCTGAGAGGTCTTTGAATCTTCAGATGGTCCCTTTTGTCAGTCATGTTCCTATTCGTGCTGGCTCGCGGGCATTTCGCAGACATGGATTAACTTGGTACAGTCCAACACTTTTCTTTCCTAAAACTAGTGTGAAAAACGAGCACTTTGACTCCTGGAGTGTTTCAAAAAGAAGATGATGTTAACATATTAGACTCTTCTCCAAACACCTTTCATTGAAAGAGCGCAGCATGTTTCACAAATGCTAACTACTTAAATCTCCCAACACACCTGCATCCTGAATAAGAACCATCCAGAGAACTCTCCCTGGATGAAATGTAGTTTGATCTAGGGTAAAACTCCCAGGCGGAAGCTGTAATTGCTGGAGTTGCAAGTTGATGGACAGTTTTTGGTTAACATCCAAAATTTTCCTAACACTGTAATGGGACCTTCGGTGGTGGTCGCATTGGATCAAGAGCTCCCTTTCTCCCCATCTAATTGGAAAGATGATGCCTCTAGGCCTGTGCTTCTCAAATGTAGCTTATGGCCTGTCAGGTGTCTTCACTTTTCCACCGGCTGGTTTAAAATGCAAGAACAGGATGTGCTGATGGCTGGACGAGCGTCCCAGCAAGCACAAAATACTAACAGAAGGTAGAGGCAAGGAGACGAGGTCCATCCAGACTTGCCTGCTAAAAATTCTCCAGATGTCAACTGAGAGAACTAGGAATTCTATTGTAACACTGCTGCCACCAACCTGAGCAAAAGGGGATGTGGACCCCAAGACCTAACCAAAGAAGGAGAACCCAGCCGCAGGCCTAAGAAGGAAGAAGTGACCAAAGAGGTGACACAGGAAAAACCTAACTGAAGGACATCACCCAGGACCTGGCCTCATTTCCTCTAATTGTTCAATTTAATAATACATTGAGATATGAATGAATCAAAAACTGAGAATTCTCCCACTCCAACTTATCCCCCACCTAAAGTCCCTTCAACAAGATGGCAAGCCTGGGAAGGGTGACACTGAAGTGGATTCCCCAGGCATTAGCCCCAGGGGAGTTGCTGGATTGGCTTAATTTTCCCTCCCATGAGGAATCCTGACTTAGCTGACCTCAGCCATGCCTTCAGTGCTGTGCTGCAATCTTATCTTTGCCCCTTGACGGCTATGCTTTCCATTCACCACAATGACTAATCTCAGCCATACCATTCTTTCTTTCTTTTAAAGATTTATTTATTTATGCATACAAGCTGGGGTACAGGCCAGAGGCGTGGGGCAGCGAGAGGGTTCACCAGAGACAAAGTGGGGAGCAGAACAGGCAGATCGACGGAAATACACTGCTGAGGGGAGCAGCGGGCGAGGCAGGAGAGGTCTGCCGCGCCATGTGGGAATCTCCCTCACCAGGCGTCAAACTTGCGTCGCTGCTGCCAGCGCAGCGCTTAACCGCTGTGCCACCAGGGAGGCCCTATTTTTTTTATTTTTTTTAAGATTTATTTTTATTTATTTATGCATACAAGAACTGGGGTGTAGGCCAGAGGTGTGGGGTGGTGAGAGGATTCACCAGAGACAGAGTGAGGAGCAGAACAGGCGGCTCGACAGGAGAGGTCTATATAGCACCTTGTGGATCAGCTCCCTGGCTGGGGATCGAACTCATGTAGCAGTGGCTGGCAGTAGCTTGATAGTGCTGAGACTTTAACCCCTCTGCCACCAGGGAGGCCCCCTCAGCCTTACCATTTTTCAAATCACAGGTTATCTTGTATCCTTACAGAGAACACATGCCATCTAGTGTGAGCTTTTTATTTCCTTCCCCTGTCCACAAACTTAGCTATATGTATGTGTTTCCAAACCTACCCTTCCTCCTCCCCGTGTTAGCAAGGGGTACCCCTCCCCATCTCCAGTATCTCGATGTCAAGCCCTCGAGGCATCTGACTTCTTGTACATGGCTTATCATGTCTATTTCCTATGTCTCTGCTTGCTTCCTTCCAACTTATATTCATGCTTCAGTCTAAATTGGAGGGAGACCATCTGCTTCCACTTACCCTTTAAGTGTGGGGTCACTCAGGGCTCTGTCTTCAGCTTGCTCAGAATCCCCCTATTGTTCTCACGAATGCCCATTGTTTAAATACCTCCAACACATCAAATATACCTCAAATAATATCTACTGCTCTCTCCTCGTTTTCTTATCTCTCCCAGGCCCATATTACCCTAAATACCTACTGATAACTCCATCTAGACAACTCATAGGCCTTTCAAACTCAGCATGTCCTGATTGAAAACATATTTCCCACCTCCTACTTTCAACCTGCTTCTTTTCTTTTTTTTTTTAAAGATTTATTTATTTATGCATACAAGCTGGGGTACAGGTCAGAGGTGTGGGGCGGCAAAGAGGGTTCACCAGAGACAGAGTGGGGAGCAGAACAGGCAGATGGACGGAAACACACTGCTGAGGGGAGCAGCGGGCGAGGCAGGAGAGGTCTGCTGCGCCATGTGGGAATCTCCCCCGTCGGGTGTTGAACTCGTGTCGCTGCTGCCGACAGCACCACAGCGCAGTGCTTAACCGCTGCGCCACCGGGGAGGCCCCTTCTTTTCTTTTTTTATTGTATTACTTTTTATTGGGGTAACGTTGGTTTACAACACTGTATATGATTTAGAGGTACAGGTTCACACCTCTTCAGATGTCTCTTACCACATCACACCCACCACCAAAGTTCCCCTAATCCTCCACCTGTTTCTTTACCTGTTTTACTTCTCTCAGTTGGTAATATCGGCATATACCCATGCACCGGAGTGCAAAACTTAGGAGCCATTTTTGATACCTCTCTAATTTTTTACATTTCATTGGATGCTTACCCATGAATCCTACTTTCTCAATATCACTATCTGGTAGCTCTACATTCTGTCCATATCTTAGTAGTCATTTAGGATGTCATATCAGTTCTATCTACTTAACAGTTACAGTGACTTTGTCCTTTATTGACCTCTTACTTGCACTATTTTAATGGTTACCTACTGGTCCTGCTTCCTCTAGGTTCTCCAATCTGCAGTCCTTATAGTAGGTGGAGTGGGCTGCTCCTTCCTCTGGATTAACATAACATATCATCTTCCCTCTAAGTCAGTACTCATAATAACACATATTATATGTGTAACCATCAGTTGACAAGTCAGGGCCCTCCCCTGGATTTAAAGTTACTTGAGGGCAGCCTCACTTTTTAATCTGACTTACCTTTATGTATTTTTTAAAGATTTATTTATTTATGCATACAAGAGCTGGGGTGTAGACCAGAGGTGCGGGGGTAAGAGGATTCACCAGAGACAGAGTAGGGAGCAGAACAGGCAGACTGACTGAAATACACTGCTGAGGGGAGCAGCGGGCAAGACAGGAGAGGTCCTGTGGGCAGCTCCCTGGTCTGGGATCCAACTCAGGCTGCAGTGGTGACAGAGCTGAGACTTAACCCCTAGGTCACCAGGGAGGCCCCACACTCTGACTTACCTTTAATTCAGAGTAAAAGAATGCAGGTTTGGTTGAATCTGTCAGAAATACAACAAAAAACATTTGTCTTACCTACCAGAGTGGCTAAAATGTAAAAGGGCAGATAATGTCAAGTATTGGAACAAGTAGAATTTCCTTAAATCCCTAGGCAGAGTGTAAATTGGTATATACACACTGGAAAGCTCTTTAATGGTATCATGGAGAGAGATATTCATATATACATAGATATATGTATACTATGAACAAGTATACACATGTACCAGCAGGGGTGTGTGTGTGTGTGCGTGTGTGTGTGTGCGTGCAGTTTCCAACTGGAAACAACACAGCTATTGTCTGTTGAAAATAGAATGAATACTATACAACTCAACAACAAAAAAGCCAATAACCCAATCAAAAAATGGGCAGAAGAGCTCAAAAGGCACTTCTCCAAAGAAGAAAAGCAAATGGCCAACAGATACATGAAAAAATGCTCAACATCACTTATAATCAAGGAAATGCAAATCAAAACCACTATGAGATACCACCTCACACCTGTGAGGATGGCACACATTAAAAAT
>PVIJ01007356.1:38881-83351 GCA_004024925.1 Scalopus aquaticus | reverse complement strand
GTAGTACTCCTTCCTTCTCGATTTTTTGAAAGAGTTTGTGTAATATAGGGACTATTTCATTTTTGAATGTTTGGTAGAATTCATTTGTGAAACCATCTGGTCCTGGGCTTTTGTTTTTGGGGAGGTTTTTAATTACTGTTTCAATTTCACTGCTTGTGATTGGTCTGTTTAGGTGTTCTATATCTTCTTTGTCTAGCTTGTCTAGCCCACTTTGTCTCTGGTGAACCCTCTCGCTGCCCCACACCTCTGGCTTGTACCCCAGCTTGTATGCATAAATAAATAAATCTTTTTTTAAAAAAGTTGTCTAGGGCCTCCCCGGTGGCGCAGCGGTTAAGCACTGCGCTGTGGAGCTGTCAGCAGCAGAGACGCGAGTTCAACGCCCGGCCAGGGAGAATCCCACATGGTGTGGCAGACCTCTCCTGCCTCGCCCGCTGCTCCCCTCAGCAGTGTATTTCTGATCTGCCTGTTCTGTTCCCCGCTCTGTCTCTGGTGAACCCTCTTGCTGCCCCACACCTCTGGCCTGTACCCAGCTTGTATGTATAAATAAAAAATAAATTTTTTAAAAAAAAAGTTGTCTATTGGGAAATATCAAAGAATTGCTACTTGGGGCTGGTTGTAAGGGAACAAAATCTGTCACCTCCCAAATGTCTCTTTTTGCTTATGTCTTTATTTTAGTGTTAAAATTTTCTTCTATTTAAGAGTTTAGAAAAGCTCTAGGACAGTATCCAGCACCACAATTCAATTTAAACTAAATCTGACACAAAGTCCACATTTTCACTATAAAATAGCACCTCAGGAAATAATTTTCTACTGTATATTTAATTTTGTTTAAAGAAATCCAGACTAATAAATGGCTAATCAACCTACATTGAACTATAACAAGAAGCCATATCTATGAAAAGTGTAGGCTCTATGTGGATTCTTTATGCTGACTAAAGAGAAAAAGCGGGAGGGACGGAGAGAGAGGGAGAGGGAGAATCGGAGGAAGGAAGGGAGAGAGAGAGAGTGAAAGAGTGAAAGTGAGAGTGAAAGAGAGAGAACCAAAAACCTCCCCTGTTCTTTTGTGGTCTCTCCCTCCACACCTTTAACCAATAAATAGGTGGAATTACACAGTGATTGACAGCAATTTTTGATGATATGGACTAAAAGAATTTAGAAAAATAATGTACATTGTTTATACTCCTAACAATTTAGGATGTCGGGCCTCCCCGGTGGCACAGCAGTTAAGCACTGCGCTGTGGAGCTGTTGGCAGTGGCGACGCGAGTTCGATGCCCGGCCGGGGAGAATCCCACATGGTGCGGCAGACCTCTCCTGCCTTGCCCGCTGCTCCCCTCAGCAGTGTATTTCTGATGTGCCTGTTCTGCTACCTGTTCTGTCTCTGGTGAACCCTCTCACCGCCCCATGCCTCTGGCCTGTACCCCAACTTGTATGTATAAATTAAAAAAAAAATCTTAAAAAAAAAAACAATTTAGGATGTCTTCTGAAAAGTTTAATCATTAGTATCTAATTCCCAACATTTCATCGACATTTAAAAATTACTTTTAGCTTTTATGTGTGTATCTGATAATGTAATATCATATTGAAATTTGGTAATCATCATTCATTTAAAAATTATTTGAACAAACACTTTAACAGGTGGTAGTTTTATAATGGCTCCTTTTTGTTTAAAACCTGTGCTACCAACAGAATTTTATATCAGCTTCTTTCACATATCCCTTTGTCATATATCCCTGAAGTAAATAACCATTCATACATATTCCATTACACATTTAAAAAGCAATTCTTATTTCTATGATTAGAAGTCCAGACTTTAAGGGAAATTATCTAGACTGACATTTCATTTCAATTATTAATAATGCATAATTAATAAAAAGAAAATGCTATGAATTTTGCTAGTGAATACTTATTTTTAAATGTTGTGTTAATGATAGGAAAAACATAATACTTACTCCTAGGTTGAGAACTGAGTGCATCATAATTTTTATAGAAATATATTGCCTACATGCCAGTGTTAAAAACTTCTTTATGTAAATGAGAATGGAGGTGTTTTATTGTAATATTTCTTTCAATGATTTGAATTCTTTTAGTGTTATAGGCTAGCAACCATTGATCATTACAAGGTAGTTTTAATTGAATTGTCTTACAATTCCATTTGCCACTCTTCAATTTAGATGGCACAAAGAAACTTAAAAAGATTTTCTTCCCCAATTATTATAGTCAATCATGTGTTTAATTTTATGGACATATACTATACCTTTTAATTTTATCCCTATATTTTTCTTTAAGTTAAAATATATAGATAATTTTGAAAAACAATTAAATAATCTCAATACACATTTCCAAGTCTTTTTTTAATTAGAAGGTATAAATATTATCACAGGTTTTAAATACATTTTCAGGAAAGCTTTGGAACTGCAACTTTTTCTCAGTTAACATAAAAATATCAACTACATAAGTTAACTGGCACGTTAAATCCTCATTGTTTAACCAAGCAGCCAAATTTGAATTGCTTTCTATCATTTATCAATTTAACTCAAAATTAAATAAAGACTTAAATATAAGACGTGAGCCATAAAATGCATAGAGAAAAACAAGGGCAGTATCCTTTATAGTATCAGCCCTACCAATGTCTCTGTGGCAAGATCTTCAACACTAAGGGAAACAAAGCAAAAATAAACAAATGAAACTACATCAAACTCAAAACCCTCTGCATAGAGAAAGGACCCATTATTAAAACAAAAAGGCAGTTTACTGAATGGAAGGTATTTATAAATCTTATATCCAACATGGGGCCAACATCCAAAATATATAAATAACAACAAACTAACAAATAACCTGATTAAAACATGATTAGAGATTATAAATAGACATTTTAACAGGAAGACATCCAGATGACTGACACATGAAAATTTGTTCACCATCACTCATTGTTAGGGGGATGCAAATCAAAACCAACATGAAATATCACCTCCAAACTGTGAGTATGGCTAGTGCTGAAAAGACCAGAAACAAGTGCTGACAAGGATGTGGAGTAAAGAAAACATTTGCACACTGTTGGTGAGAATGTAAACTGCTACAGCCTCAACATATTGAGAATAGAAATATTGTATACCCAGTAATTCCCCTTCTGGGTATCTATCCAAAGAATATGAAAACACGAGCTCAAAAAGTTATAACCACCTCTGTGTTCATTGTAGCATCATTCATAATAGCTAAGATGTGGAACAACTCAGGTGCCCAATGGTGAATGAAGAAGATGTGAAATAAAACCACAATGGGATATATTCAGCTATAAATAAAAAGATGAGGGTCTCCCTGGTGGAGCAGGAGCTAGAGTCTAAGCACTATCAAGCTACTGCCCACCACAGCTGCATGAGTTCAATCCCCACTCAGGGAGTTAACCCATATGGCACAGCAGACCTCTCCTGCCTCGACTGCTGTTTCCCTCATCAGTGTACTTCAGTAGATCTGCATGTTCTGCTCCCCACTTTGTCTCTGGTGAATCCTCTCACCCCCCATACCTCTAGCCTACACCCCAATTCTTGTATGCATAAATAAATCTTTAAAAATAAATAAATAAAAAGAAGAAATCTTGTCACCTGTGATGACAGGAATGAAACTTGAGATTATGCTGAATTAGATAAATCAGAAGGAAAAAGACAACTAGCACAGGTTTTCATTCATACATGGAAGAGAAAGAAACAAAGCAAATGAACAAAACAATAATAAGCCCACAGATTCTAACAACAGAATGATAGTTACCAGAGGGGATGGAGTGGGTATAACAGGTAAAGGGAGTAAGTTTGATGGTGGATGAAAACTATACTTTTGGTGACGAGCGTAATGTAGTAAAAACAGATGCCCAGCTATTATGCTGTACAACTGAATTTCTATAAATAATTGTAAACCAATGTTACTTCAATAATTTTTTTTTTAATTGTAGCAATGTTGATTCTTATGACCACTATTTCTCTCTAGTCCCATTCAAGGAGAGAACTTTTTATCCAAAATATGAGGAAAAAAAAGGTATTGTAAAATGAAAACAGTTTGGAATTGTCTATTTTATGAGTATATTACCTATACACTCATAAACTTTCAGTGTGGGGTAGCCATGAGGTAGAAAATGCTTTCATAGAATGAGAGACAGCAATTAGGAAGGGTAATGCAGGAAAGACAGGCAATGGAGGGCAAGTCAGGGTCTCAGCCATCCATGTCCATCTGTCCTTTAGGAAATCTTGTGCACCTCCCAGGTTTATATATAGCCCAAAGTCAAAGTCAATGAAGGAGAGAACATGACTAGTTTCCCTCCTACAGGGTAACTATGAAAACTGTGAAGACCCAAGAGCTGATGGGAATTAAAGAAAGTCAGAGACTTTAGGCAGAATAGCAGAGTTAAACAAAAACAAGAACAAAAACTCACCAACCAAATAAAGTGACACATGGTTGTGACATGAGAAAGGAAGAGAGTTTTCTTCAGAGGGTACAAGCCTATGTGAGGTCATATATTGTTCTGTCATGTCCAAATTCGGAAGAAAAAGCAATATGTTTATAGATAGCCCACTGAGATGAGTCAGCTTGTTCTCATGTTACAGCTATGAGTTAGTTCTCTAGTGCTTTTCAGAAACATAGCCCCAATAATGAAGAGATGCTATAGTCTTTTGTATATTTATGATTTCCATTTCACACTGAAATAGTAAATAAATCATGATGCTACTAAAATAATATAAATAATCACAAAAAACAAAAGCATTTTACAGATAAATTGATATATACATGATTTCTTTTCTCAAGCAAGATTATTTTTAAGAGAAAAAGCCTTTTATGGTTGCTCAAATTCCTGATATAAATTCAGACCAATGGGGCATTATGTTCATCCAGCAGCTGTCCTTGACTCCAAGCTAGAATACATTTCATGACCTTTTGACCTACAGATATTCATGTGGGTCCTTAAGGATTATATTAATTTCACTGCATCATTTAGTATCTCGGTTTAATGAAGTCAGAGAATATGAATAGATATTTGCGAACTTTAAAAATCAATTTGATTAAAACATAAAAAGAAAAAATATGTAATACTGAAAATCTATTACTAATCGGTAGGATTTGGGGATAATTTATGACTCTGTGTGTGTGTGTGTGTGTGTGTGTGTGTGTGTGTGTGTGTGTGTGTGTATTCTTCTTGAAGGCATGGTATTTATTCAATGTGACTAGATAGGCCAGGAAAACATTCAGTTCTCATGAAATAGGACAATGTCATCTGACCCAGATAGGAAAGGAATTCAGATCTTGGCTTATTATCTGTGGAGCCTCAAGTACAGGGACTAGAATTGCCTTTCCACAGCCAGTATATTCTATTTCAGTCATTTTTACAAAAGCATGTTAACATTCAATAGAAAGTCGTCAGCATTCATAATATTTATGATAAAAATAACTAGATCACATTTAGCAATTTCAGTAACAGTAAATTACCAAACAGCTTTGATTTTGAAAAAGTTATATTCTTAATAACTTCAATCTTATATATCATGATGTGATTTTCAATGTCACCATGTTTTCTTAAATTAGTGACTCAGCTTTTGAGAAAGAATATGAAAATTCAAATATTTTGTGGACAAGAAAGAGGGTAATAATCCTATACATATTTAATTATTAAATATGATTTAAGAATTAAATTTCCCAAAGCAACATTCTCAATATATACTTTAGAGTTCTAGAAAGAGAATTAAAACACATTTTTTTTAATGAACAAAACTTTGTGGTAACAATAATGTTATGTGAAACCATCAAACTTTAATCAATACATGAAAAATAATAAAAGTGAAATTATAATATTTTTGGACTTAGAGCATATAGTACCAAATTTTATTTTCATTTTCATTAATTAGGCAAAACATATAAAACAATCTAAGAAAAAATGATTAATCAGAAACTGAAGTTGTGTGTTAATTATGATCCATTGAAACATTTTATATCCCAACCATAAGCTTTTTATACTATCTTCAGCTTGCAAAGCTAATGTTAATTACTGTATGGATTAATAGCTGTCCAGTGTGTCCTACATTCAGTATAAATGAATATAAATTAGCTTCATATTTTGGCAACAAATAGAGTGCATCACTTTTGGAATTCTTTTAACTCTTATATGCACATATCCATATCGAATTCAGGATAGCCATTACATATTTTTCTGAAAATAAAATTGTCCTTAATTCCAAAGCAAGAAGAAATAACCTTGGTTCTGTCTCCCCGTAATTGAGATTGCTGATTGAGCAGACAGCAGGGTATGAAGCAACCCATGAGAACAGAGCATGGAGAAAGAACCAAGCCTAAGGCAATGACCCTGAGCTGCCACCATCAAAAATCCTTTATGTAATTTTCCCTTAACACAGTTTTGCTCATTAAAAATGAATAAGGATTGAAGTATTTTATTTTCCCATTAGCTATTCAAGGTTTAAAAACTGAGTTTATTTCATTTAAAACAAAACCAAATAAATGTGAAAATATTAAAACAGCACAACAGTGTTTTATGAGTAAATGTTAAACTTCTCTCTATTAATTTCTTAACACATTGAACAGTTCCCAGGCCTGCAGTACAGTTTGCATTCTCGAGAACTCCAAGAGCCTCTAGTTTCTTTCCTATAGATTGTGGTGCTCATGTGACACTGTTAGAGCCGTGTAGCCACAGTCCTAAAGCTTGTTTCCTGCCAGTGTCTCATCTAACACAGCAGTAATTATTTCAAAGTCATTATTTTATGCAATGTCCCTGAAAGATAGATGCAGGTAGAAAAGAGAGGCAGGCAGGCATTATCACTCAAACCAAGTCTCTGTCGTGGCTCCCAGGTGAGGTTTACCGTCCCCTAGGGTGAGGTCCGCAAAGTCGCACCCTAGGTCAATTGGGGGGAACTTAAATAGGGTGGTGTTTAGCCTAGGGGGTTTTTAGCCTAGGAGCTGTTTTTCCAAAGGAGTTGTTTTTCCTCTCGGTTCCCCTTTATCGCATTGGGCTATCTGGTGTTCTGGTAAGGGTGGTGGTGGGGTGTCTGAAGTTGTTTTTCTTTAAGTTGCTCCCTGCTAAGGTTACTGAGAGGCCAACATGGCTTCCCTCTGCCATCCCAGGCCCAGCTCTAACAGTCCCTTAGTTTCCCCTTACCTATTCAGTATTACCAGTGAACAAATCAAATCTAGAAAATTAGAAAGAGATTATTAATGCCAAACAATGGACATTTAACATCAACCATGGTTGTATTTCTAGTACATCAGACCAAAGCTAGGAAGACAATGGCCTTTGGGTCTCAGCTCTCCATTTCATCAGGCTGTGTTCTTCTGTATAGTCTTGCCTCATATTTGACACAAGCCATTTATGACTAACTTTAGAAAACATGGAAGCCACTTAGCCAAGACCTCAATAAGATGATAGAATCAGAATACCACATTACAAACCTAATTTTTAATGATAAGAAATCTAGTTACTGTAGCATTTTAAGTTATTTTGCTAATAATCCCTCTGATCTTGCATTGTTTCCCAAGGCTACCATAATAACATAACAAAGCAGCGCCCTTAAATTAATAGCACACGGCACAGAGGAATTGCATTGGTACATGAAGGCATTTTCTGACCAGCTACATTTGCTCTCTGCTAGGATGAAAGGACATGTTCACTACCCCTCCCACCCCCTGCTATATATCTTCAGGTTCCTGTACAGTCCTGAAAAGGACAAAGTTTGTAAGCTGTAAAATACCATTTCCCCATGTACCCTGAAGGGGAGAACACATACAAACACATTAAATTATAGGAGATAGACTAATTATTTCTAACTTAATTATAAGAATTTCTTGTACAGTTTTTGTTGGTATCAATTTAGCACTGAAAAGCAAATATGTAAATAGAATGCAAATCACAATAATCAGTAAGCTAAATTGTTTGTAACAAATGTAGATATTTTACATTTCCTCTTGGCTCATCAGAAATGATTAGAGAATATAAACTATCTCATTGGAATTAATGCAGGTTCTCTATTACCATTAGTATTTTCAAGTATTACTCCACTCTTTTACAAATTGAAATCATCAAGCATTAAAATGGAAAAACAGTGCTCTTTTAAGATGTAATTACCCACTATAGCATATTAACACTTTCAAGCTTCAGATTCATAATTAAAGACCAAGAAAACCACCTAAGGCTTCCTCAACCACCTACCAATCTGGTTTTATTGTCGAAGGATATGAATACATAGAGACTTTATCTCCTTTTGAATTTGGTGAAAATATAGCTTAATTGATTAACTTTCAGTTAGAGTGACAAAGAAAAAAAGTGAAAAGGTACAGATAACAAGTATCTAAAATTAAAGTGAAATCATTAGAAAGAATTCCTGATGTTTAAAAGATGATAAAATATACTATAAACCATCTGTGTCCATAAATTTGATGACATAGATGAATTGTACAAATAATTGAAATACACACACCACTCAGTTTCACTCAATAATTCTGCACCTATGTTAGACATTCCATTCATAGTTAAAATCCTTTAGTCAAGGAGAACTCCAGATCTAGAAAGCATTACTGGTATGTTATAGCAATCATTTTTAAAAGAAATAATATCAAAATGTATAAGCTAAGTCAATTTACCTTATGATACCAGCTAATTTACACTGATACCAAAAGTAGAATATAAGAAAACTATACTATCATTCAGGAATAATGACATAAAAACTCTTTAAGATATTAACAAACTGAATCTAACAATTTATGAAAACTATAATATATCAATACCATATGGAGTTTATCCAAAAATTTAAGTCTGTCTTGATGTTTGAAAAGTCTTCAATGTAATTCAACAATCACTTCATTATAAGGTGGGAAAAAATATTTGACAATGTGATATGCAGAAAAATATTTAACAAAATTAGACATCTGCTTTTGCTAACATTGTTCAGTAGATAGGATGGATGAGAACTTCCTCAAATTTATTAGAAACATGTACAAAAAAATATAGCTAATATTCCAGTTACTGGCAAAAGAATGAATGTTCCCCCAGGCAAAGATGTTCACTGTTTCCTCTTTACTGTACTTCTAACTGGAATATCTACCCAGTGAAATGAAACAAGAAAAGTAAGTAAAACATGTCACAGAAAGTACTGGAACCAAAGAAATAAACTATTGCTTTTTTCAAATGGTGGTTGTTTATATAAAAAAGCTCCTGCTGAAGATATTGTTAACAGGATCAATTTTCCTACTAACAAAGTTAATAGAAATATATTTTTGTGAAGATAGAAAAATATGATTATGGATGATTTAGTAAAATCAATTTGACAATTATAAAGTAAGGGTAATAAAAGTACAAGGATGGAAAAAATAAAATTAAAATCACAAATTAATGATTAGTAAAAGCAGGCAACCTTGCTTGAAGAGGGTCTATACAAAGAATATCAAGTGATATCTTCAGGTTAACAAGCAGATGTGTGGTAATATTGATCAAAAAAATCAGGAGAATAAATACCATTTAAACTTAACACATAAAACACATTTTAATCTCTAATTTTTTCTTGAAACTCCACTAATGTTGCAATTAAGGAATAAACAAACATAGGAAAGAGAATGAACAAACAGAAAGACAGTAGACAAGAGATGACAACAAAATTTTGAACATAGATAAGAGATAAAAAGCAATGTGACAGCAGAGAAAAGTAAAGATGGAATTTCTATTAATAATGGAAGAAACCTGAATTGGCTAATTCATTTCAGAATCCGGGGGATGCTCTACAGTTGAGGACCACAGAATCAGACTGAAGACACACCTACCTTCAGTCTGACAAGTCTAGAACTCTGGAATTGTTGTGTTAGAGTTCTGGTAACAGGTAACAAATTCAAGGTCTGTGTACACATATATATGCATATACATATATATGTGCAAATATATATATATATATATTTGCACATATATATGTATATGCATATATATGTATATATGCATATACGTATATATGTGCAAATATATATATAATATATGAATACACACTCACAGATGCACCAATTTTAGATGTAGAATTAAATAAGCAGAAAGTTTACTAGTTATGTTTTTAAACAGAGGTATATGAAACCAACATCTCTAAAATATTTTATAGCAGGAACCATGCCAGTCACAGATTATAGTTTATACTTCACTTCCAATTTTCTCAGTTGTGGCTTAAGACAAACTCTGTTCTTAAGGGCAATAACTCTTATCACTTTAATTATTTAAAATATTACTGTTACTTTATGCTTCAAATATTTCTTTTTTTAATTATTTGTCAGATACTATCCTTTCTGAATATCGTCTCTATTGATTTATCTTCTGGAAGGTGTTTCTTCATGAGTTTTTTGTCCTTTATTGTGAGCCTATTTTCAGTGTTCTACCAGTCATCATTCAACTGAGATTCATGCATTTGAGGATCTGAAAAAATTAACGGAATACACTGTGCTTATTTTCCCTGGACTTTCCATAGGTATTACCAAAACAGGGTCAGATTTTATATTTATTTCTGAGTTTGGCATTTAATTTAAAGTGAGAAATTGAACATTGTCATTGACATCTGTGCATGGAAGACACTTGAGACTTTTATTTTGGATGGAGGACATTATTCTATTTTCTAACCTAATGACAGAGACATGCTTCCTGTTTTCCTTGAGTTAGTAGACAGGCTGTTTTTGTTTTCTTGGATAAGCCAACATGCTTTCTATTTTTTTTTAAAGATTTATTTATTTATACATACAGCTGGGGTACAGGCCAGAGGTGTGGAGTGGTAAGAGGCTTCACCAGAGACAGAGTGGGGAGCAGAACAGGCAGATCAGAAGTACACTGCTGAGGGGAGCAGCGGGCGAGGCAGGAGAGGTCTGCCGCACCATGTGGGATTCTCCCCGGCCGGGCGTCGAACTCGCATCGCTGCTGCCGGCAGCTCCACAGCCCAGCACTTAATCGCTGCGCCACCAGGGAGGCCCCCAACATGCTTTCTAACCACAGAAATTCAAGTGCTAAGACTGAGCCTCTCTATCGATACCACAGCAGTTGAGAATGTAGCACTGCCCTTTACCTCCCAAGGAATTAACTGCCTTTGGCTAAGATGTGCCATCTGACCTAAAAGTTATTGACCTGTTACCCTCAAGGCAATAGTCAATGCCCCACCTACATAAGACTATAAAAAA
Source organism: Scalopus aquaticus (assembly GCA_004024925.1). Lineage (NCBI taxonomy): Eukaryota > Metazoa > Chordata > Mammalia > Eulipotyphla > Talpidae > Scalopus > Scalopus aquaticus. Next base: position 72,172 of record PVIJ01007356.1, on the reverse strand, counting down.
TAAACACTTGCCCCAAGGGGTGGATTATTCTCTGACATCCTTCATATGTCTGAGCCCTCCCTGTAGGTCAAATCAGGACTTTCCCCTTTTCTTGATCTGCTTTATTTGTTCTTTATAGGATTTTCCTGAAGAACATTCCTGATTGATACTACCTTTCTCCATCTCAAGCTGATGAACACCTTAAGAGCTTCTGTGAAAGGAATTGCTCTGTCTTTCAAGCTTGAACTTACTTTTATTTTGTTATATATTTTTCTAGCATTTCTAGCTGTGTGTAAGGCAAGATGATTCATATTAACTCATCCTGCTATGTTCTGCTGCTTTTACACCACAAAAAAAAAAAAAAAAAAAAAAGGTTTTCTAGCTATAATTAGTTCCTTGGGATAATACAGTTATATTTGTCCTATGTAGTTCAAGTCATCTGTAAATTAGGATTAAAACCATTCACTTTATGTAAAAGCTTTCTGACACTTAAGTGTGAATCTCAGAACTTGGAGAGGGTTATTTGACCATGTAAAGAGCACTTATGATTGAAACAAGAAGACAGAGAAAGAGACATAATTACCTCTGTACTGGGAATGGAAATTAGCACAGCTTTTTTGGAAAGCAATTTGGCACTGTTTACCATGGATATTAAAAATACCCACACAATTTGACTCAATTCTACTTTTTCCTTAGGAAAACTTTAAGAAATATAATTAAAATACAAGGCAAAAATGCAAAAATGGCAATCCCATTTACTGTTACTATAGAGAGCAATTGAAAATGACCTCAGTGCTGCCAATGGATGAGTATAAAACAAATACAAAAATGCATAGATGAAAATGAAGCCAATGGTCTTCTTTAAACAATTTATCAGAGTTAAAGAAGTCTCTGAATTAGGAAGCCTGTGCTCTATATTCAGGCAGAAAAACATCTGAGCTTATCTCCAATCAACCTAACAAAACAAAATTGAACATATAACATTATACTTGAAAAGGCCAAAACCATTTGAGCAAGGGCCTATGATTGATCAGTGCTATAAAAGTATCCTTGGAACTGAACTTGTGGGGTTGATAAATGAATCAATGAAAGAAAAGTCATCATAGCAAGTCATCACCTTTTCTTTTATGGAATTAAATAATAAATGTATTTCAGGAGATAAAATATATCTGGGGGCAATCCTAAAATCTGCTTTCACTCTTACATTAGGCCAAAGCTGTTTCTTTAGCTTGACATAAAGTTCTGTAACTTTTTTTTCTATAAATTACATACTTACTTGAACCCAATATCTTTCTTTGTGTTTCTTTTTCCCTTGGATATTTTAAACCCAGATTCTAGTTTTCATACTTTTGTTTACTCTTTAAGGACTAATTCAAAAGTGTCATAGCCTATTGATACTTTTCTGGCAAAAAAAATCACTTTAATGCTATTATTATAATATGTATAATAATACAGTATGACTTTATATATGTATGTTTCTTTCTCTTGCAACATGATCGAAAAGCTGGCAATGAACTTTGTCCTCTGTGTCTAGTAAACAGCAGTAGTTTGCCGAGGCTGTCAACATAAATTGAATTAAAGTGAAATAATTGGGGCCTCCCCTGTGGCACAGCGGTTGAGCACTGCGCTGTGGAGGTGTCGGCAGCGGTGACGCCAGTTCGACGCCCAGCCGGGGAGAATCCCACATGGCGCGCCAGACCTTTCCTGCCTCGCCCGCTGCTCCCCTCAGCAGTGTATTTCTGATCTGCCTGTTTGTTATCCGCTCTGTCTCTGGTGAACCCTCTCGCCACCCCATGCCTCTGGCCTGTACCCCAGCTTGTATGTATAAATAAAATAAATCTTTAAAAATAAATAAATAAAGTGAAATAATTGAATTTTATCTGATCAAATTTCATCATTAATTTTTGGAATCTTATTTCTCTTTTGAAAGAACAGTAATTTCAGATATTTCCAAAAAAGAGATTCAGATTGCTGAGAAACAAGCAATCTTAAACCCTCCTTCAAACCCCAAGAATTTACATGAATTTTGCTGTTTCTAGCACCTTCTTCTTTTAGGCATTGCCATCCCATTTGAAAAACAGGATTTCAGAAAAGTTGCCCATATTTTTACATGTGTCTAAAGCTGAAATAAGTTAGTACTAGACAGTGTCTTAGCCATGTAGGACTCATTATCATTATTAAATTATTGGTGATATGGGTGATATATCTGTGTTAAGAATTTTCCCTTGTATCTATTTCCATTAATATTCTAGAGCTTATTTTTCCCACTAACATTCTATGATAATTGTTACAATGTCAATAATTATAATATTAAACTTCAAGTACTAATGAAGTACCTGCATTTTTCTTAGAGCATTTACATGTAATGATTAATTTAATCCTCTAGGAACTGAGTAGGTCATTGTCATTTGCATATTAAAAAATGTACCTTGCCTCCTATCTAATGCCTTCTGGAGAAGACCTTGAAGAGCATTCTTAAACAAAATATTTTGTCATTAATAAATATATATCATTTAAAAGTAGAACTGTAGATAAAAATTGCTTTAATTTTTTAAACAGCCTGTATTTCTGTATTAGAATGAATTTGATTTCATTGTCTGCAGATTAAATATAGTGAAATTGTCCTCACAATTAATGTAGTAAATTGTTCAAATATACACATTTACAAAATTGATTATTTGTCTATATTTTTCCATTATGTTGCTAAATTTCAACTGCAGGATATTGCATTTTATGTTCAATTGCTATACTAGTCATATGCTATTTTTTTAAAGATTTATTTATGCATACAAGCTGGGGTACGGGCCAGGGGCGTGGGGCGGCGAGAGGGTTCACCAGAGACAGAGTGGGAAGCAGAAGAGGCAGATCGATGGAAATACACTGCTGAGGGGAGCAGCGGATGAGGCAGGAGAGGTCTGCCACACCATGTGGGAATCTCCCTGGCCGGGTGTTGAACTCGTGTCACTGCTGTCGACAGCTCCACAGTGCAGCGCTTAACCACTGCGCCACCACGGAGGCCCTCATATGCTATTTTCTAAAGTAAAACTATGTACCTATATATGAATATATGCTATTAAATACCTTTAAGTACATAACCCACAAGTGTTTTTCTTGTATATTATTTATACATACATTACACACAGTAAATACGCCAGCTGGAAAGGCATGTGTGCCACTTAAACATTATATTAAAAGTAATAGAATTATAGGTTTCATGCGTATCCAGAATGAACTGTGTTTCCACTGTGTATCCAAAGATGTTGGTGTTGCTGCTTGTGGTGAGAAGTAATTCAATTTAGTGTATCCTGTCTTCCAAAGTAACAGGACTTCTGATGAATATGAGCTACAAAGATATAGGGGAAATAAATGATGAGTCCTTGTTTTGGTTTTTTTATTTTTTATTTTTACTTCAATAATTGGGATTTTTCTCATTGGAACTGAAGCATAATTTTAGGGTTTGGCTTTAAAATTGGCAAGTGCACAGATAGTGTGCTGAGAGAGGGCTAGCCAAATGTTATATGAACTCCCTGTAGTTATACTGGGGTTACATCATGAGAACTGGCCAACAGGAAGTGCTCAGTAATGATGGATTCACTTCCTGGTACTGGGGCTTGTACTCTTCTGTAGGAACCCGGTATTCCAAAGAGCATGCATGCCTAAGGAAGACACACACCAGCCAGGACTCTAGAATGGTCCTAGAATTTTTTTTTTTAATTACCCCAGGTATATTTGAGTTCTCTTGAAGATTCTGATTCTCCTGAAAAATAAACCCTTTAAATAATTTAATTTTGATTTGGAGTAAAATAGCATTACTGTTTTAGCATATTCTTGGCTAGGTCAATCAGTCAGCCTGGTAAAGGAAACTCAACTTTCCACATAGAATCTCTCTAAATTAGCACCAAGACCCCTTCAACGGGATTTTATATATATAATATATATATATGCTATATATGTGATTATATTATATAATATATAATAATTTTAAAATATAATTTTATATAATATATTTTATATAATATTATTTTATATTAATCATTATTATTTTATAGTATTATTATTTATTATTATTTATTATTTTCTATTATTTTATGATATTTTATATAATAATATTTTAATAATCATTAAATTTATAATGTTTATTATTATTTTACATTATTTATTATTTTATATTATTATATTGTATGATATTTTATATAATATTTTAATGATTATAATATATAATAATTATATAATAATATAATAATATATTATATAATATATAATATATATATTACATCCTGTCTTCCAAAGTAACAGGACTTCTAATGAATATGAGCTACAAAGATATAGGGGAAAAAACAATGAGTTCTTGTTTTTATTTTTGTTTTTGTTTTTTATCTTTACTTCAATAATTAGGAATATATATTATATATATATCATATATAATATATATGATATATATATATGTTTTATATATATTATATAGATATATAAAATATTCTGATATTGTTAAATTAACCAAAAACTGAAAAGGGATTAAAACTATTCAAACTTCCCAGCATCCTGAACACCACATTGAAATTAGTAAAATGTTCCTGTTACATTTTGTTAGGACTTTTGGAGGAGGTGAGCAGAAGTTGCAGTTTAGTGTATATTATTAATATTTGGTGCATGAATACAGAAAGATCAAGACCTATAGAAATGGAGTAAACATTAGAGATCAAAACATACACAGTGATAGTGGTTTGGGAAGATCTGAGATTCTTGGTATTGTGAATTTTGCCATTTGTAGAGGCCATTTTATTGGAGACCAGGAATCAGCTTTTCAAATGGCAAGGTTTTGTACTTCCGCAGCCTGAGTATGGCAGAGGAGTAGGCTCCCTGCCCCCAAAGAGGACATCCCCTGATTCCCAGAACCTCAGAGGATGTTATTTTATCTGGTAAGGAGGAATGAAGGTTGCCGATGGAAGGAAGGTGGCTGCTCAGCTTTTAGAAAGGGCTAGAGACTGGCTCAGCAAGTGCTCTACGTAAGTAATCACAAGCATCCCTAAAAATTGAGGAGGGAGGTGTGTGGTCAGAGAAGCAGCTACCAAGAAGGAAGCAGGAGCCAGGATGATGTGGTGACTGGTTTTAAAGAACCAAGGTGACCGCTGCAAGCTAGAAAAGGCTAGGAAAAAAGGGTTCTCCCCTCAATCCCCCAGAGAAACACAGCCCGGTGCACAGTTTGATGGTTGCTTTTACTAGACAGATCATTTTCTATGTATTAGAATTAAAAGCTTAAATAAAAAATAAAAAGGTTTTAATATAATGGGGGGAGAAAGAGCTCAAATCTGGGAAATGAGGCAGCCCTTTACCAAGTTAAAACATTGCAAAATTCCCACTTTGAGAAAGAAAGGAGAGTCGTGTGGGCGTCCTGCCCAATTTCAAACCCTCACCACAAAGTTTTCCTTGCTAAGGATTCTATGTGAGTTGGTCCTACATGCAGGCACAGGCAGGCTGGTATCCCAATGAGGTTCAAAACAAGGTGACTTTGCCTAGGGTATGTTGTATTTAGGTGGGGCAGTGTTCTGGGTATTGGGAAAACATGATGTTAGTCTGAGAGGGCACATATGAGGGACTTGATATTGTTTTTTTTCTAAATTAGATGAATATGGGGCTAGGGTCTGATCATAGTTCTTAACTATCTGCACTATGAAAGAGAGGCTACCTGGTGTGCTTTAGCTTCTATTATTATAGGAGCTAGTCTATTTACTGCAAGAAACCATCTGCACTGTAGTTGTTTTAAAAACATGAATCTACTCCCCAAAGCACTCTAGCTAAGCCAGAGTAGAACTGAAAGATTGATTTTGATTTCTTTGGATTGCCAATACACAAGATTAATAAAAATATATAGTATGCTCTAATGTTTTTGTATTTCTGACTTCAAAGATACTTAATATTTGAACTCTCTTCCTGGGAGTATGCCTGTGAAAGTTCATATTTTGGACACTTCTATTGGTATTTTACTTTGGAATTCTTTTCTCATTTTATTGGATATCTTTTTTTTTTTTAAGATTTATTTTTTATTTATACACACAAGCTGGGGTACAGGCCAGAGGCGTGGGGCAGCGAGAGGGTTCACCAGAGACAGAGTGGGGAGCAGAACAGGCAGATCAGAAATACACTGCTGAGGGGAGCAGCGGGCGAGGCAGGAGAGGTCTGCCGCACCATGTGGGATTCTCCCCGGCCGGGCGTCGAACTCGCGTCGCTGCTGCCAACAGCTCCACAGCGCAGCGCTTAACCGCTGCACCACCGGGGAGGCCCTTTATTGGATATCTTGATGTCACTTGCAAAGTATGTTGATTAGACTTTTATTAGAATTAGACATAACTTCTGATATAAAGTAAGGAAATAATAAACCTTGGTTAACATAGTGCCTTTGAGTAGATTTAATCAAGTATTTTAATGAGCCATATTTGAGAGTTGGGGGGAGAAAATTCAGGTTGCTCACTAGTCACCCTCATAAAAGCAATATTGGGTTTAGGGGAGCGGCTTTGAGGGAAAGAAATGCAATTTGTTGACTGAAGAATGTGGAAAGTGGAATTAATCAGGCACATTCAGCTAATCTAGGATTCTCCTTCAACGACTTATCCTGTGCATTAAGGGTTGCAGGAAGTCCTGATTGTTTCCAAAACGTCAAAAGGGAAGGGTATAGTAACTGCTAAGAAAATCCATTAAATAGAAGACTCAAAATATTTTGAAAATTAATGCTTGTTCATTCATTCAATTATTTATAGAATGTTTTATGCTGATAATTGAAAATACAAATACTGTGTATAATCACTATCAATAACAGATTTTAAATTTTAACATTACTCAGTCTCATGCAGTTCTTTAATAAAGTCGAGCTTATAATCATCAAACTCCAAATAAGGGTGAGTTACCACCAAATTTTAAAACGCAGTAGTAAATATATCTTCTGATAAAAATAAAGTGTTCTTAATTAGTATTTGTATTAAGAAATTAATATTTGTATTAAGAATACAAATACTTAATGCAAATACTAACAAATAGTATTTGTAACATTTATTTGTTTCTGGGAATGTCTTAAGCTCTATCATGTCTGCATACCAATTATGTTTCAATAGAAAACAATTGCCTGGATACCACAGCAAGCTATCAGAAGCCCATACTTTGTCTAGATTCAATACTCAGATTTATGAAAATAGGCATGTCACAAGACTTTTTCTTTACTACAATATCTTGGGAAAACACTTTTTATAAAGCCTTATATTTTACAAGTGACAATGTTTGTTGATGTACTGAATGAGGCAGAAAGATGCACTTATAGATATTTTGAAAAGACTGAGAGGGATTGATCTTAAATTGCTATTGGCTGAAAAATGTAAAGAGGGACATTTTTCAGAGTAGTATTGAAATTTAGATTGAGGCTGGAACTCTCTAATTTGGATCTTGGTGTTTCTGAAATTCTAAAATGTTCTGATTAAAATGAAAACATGAGGAAGTAGAAGTATTTGGAAACATTTGTCATTAATTTGCTTTATTTGAAGTAATATAATAGTCATGAGCTTAGGGAGTATATTAAATAAAAAGGAGGAAAGCAGAAACATTGACTAGCATAAAAGACTCACTCTATCAGGCCCCCTTTTCATTGTAACATTTTTGCATCCATAAAATGCATCTGAAATTAAGAGATAGCAAAAAAATAACTACTAGAGGTCCTCCCTGGTGGCGCAGTGGTTAAGCACTGCCTTGTGAAGCTGTAGGCAGCTGCAACATGAGTTCGCAGTCCAGCCAGGGGAGATTCCCACATGGCGCAGCAGACCTATCCTGCCTCGCCCGCTGCTCCCCTCAGCAGTGTATTTCCATCAGTCTGCCTGTTCTGCTCCCCACTCTGTCTCTGGTCAACCCTCTTGACGCCCCAGGCCTCTGGCCTGTACCCCAGCTTGTATGAATAAATAAAAAAATAAGTAAAAATTACTAGACTTGAAAATAAGGCAAACGACTATACCATTCTTGCCATCTTCAGTACAGACCTTTCTCATGAAAAGAGATAAAACAGTATAATCTGTGACCTCCTAGTGGTGCAAGGGGTTAAGTCTTAGCACTGGGAAGCTATCCGCAGCCACTGCAGCACGAGTTCAATCCCCAGTCAGGGAGCTTCCCACATGGTGCCGCAGACCTCTCCTGTGTCACCCACTGCTCCCCTCAGCAGTGTACTTCAGTAGATCTGCCTGTTCTGTCTCCCACTCTGTCTCTGGTGAATCCTCTCACCACCCCCACACCTCTGTCTTGTACCCCAGCTCTTGTATGCATAAATAAATAAATCTGTAAAAAAAAAAAAAAAAAAACAGTAAACTTTGGCACTAATGCCAACTCAGTACAGTGATGTTCAACTGCTTAATATATCACTTCTAGGCCTACCTTAAGATCTTTCTAGCTTTCAGAAATAATTTCTGTGCCCACCCACACTAAAGACTAAATTTTTTTAATATTCATCAAATTTCCTTGATGAAATTAGGTCCTAAAAATTTTATGTGTGCCAGTTTTCATTTGACTTTACTACATATTTTCAATGGAAACAAATGCAAAGAGATTCTTTATATAACTTGGCTATATATTTATGACAATGTTCATTAGAAAATTGTAAATGTCCATTTCTTTGTTCTAGTACTTTCATAGTAAAATAAAATTTTTCAGGAAATATATGCAAACTAATATCAATCCAAATGTTTATAATATTGATTATACTAATAAAAACTAAATTGAATTTCTAAGGATATTTCAAGTTACTAAATTATGGGTCATATAAATGTTAAGCAATTATTAAATTTCACAAAATTCTCATGGTATATTAAGTAGACTCATGTTGGAAAATAGGATATGATGATATGTATTTGTCGAAAATACAGACTCTCTTTCCCTTTGTAAATATCTATGCACCTATACTTGTTTGATACGGAGGCTCAGGGGTATCTATTGGTTCTTCTGGGCTTGGTAATGATGAATAAGGATTTGCAGTAACCATGAATTGATGAACAAAGGCTTGGACAATTTGGGCTGAAGGAGAAGACAGCCTGAATCTGGGGAGTAACTCAGACCAAAAGAAATGCTACCAATGAGTAAGAAATCTAAAATGAGGAATCAATATAAATTATCAGCCTTAAGTCAGTTGTGGAAGTACTGATTGCAAGCCAATTTGTAGCCAGCTACATTGCAGCATTAGTAGATATTAGGGCTAATTTCTAGTTTGAAGACTTAGTGACAAGGGCCTCCCTGGTGGTACAACAGGTTAAGTCTCAGCACTGTGAAGCTATCCACAGCCACTGAAGCACAAGCTCGATTCCCAGCCAGGGAGCTTCCCACAGGATGCAGCAGACCTCTCCTGTCTCCCCCGCTGCTCCCCTCAGCAGTATATTTCAGTCAGTCTGCTGTTCTGCTCCCCACGCTGTCTCTGGTAAATCTCTCAAGCCCCAAACTTCTGGTCTACACCCCAGTTCTTGTATGCATAAATAAATAAATCTGTAAAAAAAACTCAGTGACAAAACAGATTAAGGTAAACAAAGGAGGATCTGAGAAGAAAAGGAGGGGACCTTCGTAAACACCAGTAGTAGCTCATGTCCCACCCCTTCAGCCCACCTGTATCAGTGGCACATAAGGGACCATTTCATTCAAGCTCAGATCCAGCTCCTAATGCCTGCGCAGATCATCTTTATTTTCTGGCTTGTGACTTACACCAAAGCATTTTAGAGCCACTGGGTCTACAAACAAAGGCAGCCTAGAAGCGTTGGGGACTTAATGCAGCAACCCATAAAAGAATTCATCTGCAGACATTCCCCCTAAAGAGAACAACCGACAGATATCCCTAGAAGACATGCTATATTCCTCTCAGGAGGCCTAAAACAGAATTGTTTTCCATTTCCTATAGCAGTAGCTTTGAAATCAACCCTTTTTGGCTTTTCCTTCTTTTGTATTTCTCCCTACTCCTGTACCACCTTCCCAATACACTACCCAAACCCACTTATATCAAGCTCTTCTCTTTGGGAAACCTGAACTTACCCATAGTTGCTTCAATTATATATAGTCATGACAGCAACTCTAATAGTGGATGAGGATAGTATAATAAAGTGATGGCTTATTAATTACATATAGGTAAAAACTTATATATGATAAAAATTTTAATTATCCTGGAGTTATTCCAGGGATGGATACAAAAAGACTAGTGTCATTTTAAGTGATATAATCACTCCCACAAAAAAAAAATCAATAAGTTTAATATAACAAATCTTTCAAACTAACAAGCCAATTCAGGAAGTCTGCAAGATTAGATTAAATCGTGTAATTGAATTTTTTACATACCATTAATAGAATATATAATTTAAAATGCCATTCAGCTGCAATAAACTTAGGCAAGGAAGTATCTATGAATTAATCAAAGAAGGAAGGAGTCAAGAATTTTATAGAGAAACACTTAAACTCTTAGACTTAAATGAACATAGGAAAGTCTTTGCATGGTATTTTAAAATATTTACTTTGTGCATAGGAAACTACAAATGCCATTAAATCCTACTCTAAGTCTTAACAAGTATATTTTAGAGATGTTGTCCATTGAAAATGTTATGAAAGAATGACAATGGATGACCAGGAAAGATGACGTAGTAGGAGAGGCCTGTTCTGCCAGAGAGAGGTCATACTGTAGCTAGACATAAATCTTAGTCTGTAAACACAGGAAGAGCTAACAGATATTGGATCTGCTGAGGGTGTGGAACTGACATGTCTGCACAGGAACTGGTATATGATAAGGGCGGTGGTAATCAGTATGGAGCAGACAAGGAATAATTAGTGGGCTAATGATATCCTTTAAATTTCTGATTATATGTGAAGTTTTCTTTTCAACCCAAGATGCTATAAAGTTTAAAATTTAAAAAGTGGGAATGAATATTGAAAATATTTGACATCTGAAAGAATGTGATATTTCAAAGATCAGAGGTCACTTTATTCAACAGGAAGAAGGTAGGAAGAACAATAGAAAAATGGAAAATAAGTAGTTGACTCATAATACAAATTTAACTAATACAGACTTAAATGACAATCTTCAACTTAATAAGTCATTAGGTAAATGGAAATCAAAACTAACACTACATACTTCCACTTTGCAATAGTGTTTTTGCAAGGATGTGGAGAAACAGGAACACACATACCCTCTTAGAATACAAAGCAATGGGGCCTCCCCGGTGGCGCAGCGGCTGGGCGCTGCGCTGTGGAGCTGTAAGCAGCGGTGAAGCAAGTTCGATGCCCAGCCAGGGAGAATCCCACATGGCGCGGCAGACCTCTCCTGCCTTGCTCACTGCTCCCCTCAGCAGTGTACTTCTGATCTGCCTGTTCTGCTGCCCACTCTGTCTCTGATGAACCCTCTCGCCGCCCCACGCCTCTGGCCTGTACCCCAGCTTGTATGTATAAATAAAAAATAAATCTAAAAAAAATCATTGTTAAAAAAAAAAGAACATAAAGCATGTATTTTGTACAATTGTACTTAGTGAAATAAGCATGTAAAATCCTAGAATCCAGTAATCCCACTTCCATGTATAACCTCCAGAAAATGTCATCTTACCAATATTGGCATTTAACAAAGAATTAGTTGTAGAGATGAGAATTTAGAAGAAACCCAAGTATCTATAACCAGTGGTATAGACAGTTTCAATAGAGTAGCTATATCTCAATAACAATATGAAATAGGAAGCTATTAAGATGGACATAAAGCACTATACCTAAATCTTAAAAACAGTGGTGAGTGAGTGGGGAAAAAACAGCACTAGTGGATGCAATGGATGTATTCAGAGTACTGTTTTTTCTTTATAAAGGGAATATATATATTATATATTATTATATTATTATATTATTATTAGCAGTAATATATAATTATATAACTATATAACTATGTATAACTATATATAACTATATTATATAACAAATATATAATTATATAATATATAATTATATAAATATAGTAATAATATATAATTATATATTATATATTATTATATTATTAGTAGTATATTATATCTATATACTGAAACCCACTATATAAGTGTATCCTACCAAGGGGAAACGATGAAAATTAAAATTAAATAGGAAGAGTGACACTGATACAGTTGGTATGGCATTGCATTGTCTGATTATGGTGAGGCGCCTAATCCATGAACTTAAGGATGAAATGAAAGGCAAAAGAACAACAGGAATACCCAAAATTGGAAATGAGGCATGGATACTTGTCTGTACATTGTAAGGAAATTTCCAATAGGAAATTTAAGAGAAATAACTATTTATAGTTATTTATAGTTATAAATACTATTTATACAGAAATAACCATAGTGAAGACAGTAAATTTTCTTCAAAGTGTTGCTTGGGACTGTAAACATTTTATAATAAACTACCTAATAACAGGATAGTTAAACAAAGTACTATATTCTTTTAAGGTGGTCATAAGAAAACTTCAAAATCTTTGGATTCTTATGCAGTAATATAGAAAAGGTGAATAATCTAGTCAGGGGCTAATTTAAACACTTATTTTATCTTATTGAATCAACACAACAAGCCTTTGAAATATATACTCTATATGAATATAGTCAAGGCTTAGAGAAGAAAGGGTTCAAGGTCACACAGCTGGTAAATGGCGGTACTAGGAGTCATCCCCAGGGCTGTCTAGGGATTCCCACTGATGGCAGGCTACTGGCTGACCTTTTTCATTGCCACTGGACATAGGTTGCTAACCTTTATCAATTGAGAGATAGATAATTCTCAAGATTTCTTACCCAAATACATGATAACATTGTAAACTACAGAGTTATAGCTGACTTATCCACTGATACATATGTCCCCACATGCTTGAGTGACTGGAAAAATACAGTGATTGTTACTAAGGAGTAGAACTATGAGTAGATCTTGACAAAATAATACAGTACCAGAATTGTTAACTACCACTTCCATTACCATTACCACCCCCTCTGCTACCACCTACATATATAGACAGACACAAACAAGAACTTCATAAAATATTCCCAAATGCTGTCACTGCAATTCATACTCTGCATTATAAATCTCATTATTGCATAGTTAGTGGTTTGGACTATGATGTGCAAATATGGGGGGAGGAAATGGCCTTTCTGAATTCTGTGATCTTCACAAAGCTTTCTACAATGGCTATGATAAACTTATTGAGAGATATTCTGTTGACTTTGTGGAGTGTGTAAGAATAAGTTCACCATTTGTCAAAATACTTTGTGGTAATCCATATACACAGTAGAGTATATAATTTATTAGCCTGACATTTTATCTCTACAGTTGTCAGTATCCTATAATATCTATTTAATCAGTAAAAGATATTGAGCTAGCTGATTAAAAACAAAGAGTAAGTCTGAATTAATAAGACATCCAGAAAACTGAAGTTCAAAACCCTCCTACTGAATCGTAAATTACTGCTGGTTGTATATTAACTACAAGGTGGATTCTCTCTGATCTTTCTCCTGGGTAGCCGTCTAGAAACTTGATTTCTTTCAGTATCTGATTGAGGTTTTTTGTGGGAAAATATTTTTAAATTAGGAAAACTTTATTGCCATTTTTTCCTAGCTAAAAGTCAACGGTCATTTCCTTTACCTTACCTTTCTGCATTAAAAGGTACAACTTCACTTGCTAAGCAATAACCAGCCCACTAAGGTGGTTAGAGATTGGTCTAATGAGGCGAGGGTCATAGAGTAAAGCTTCATATATGCCAATTAGCTTTATGTGTAGGAAAAAATTATCCTATGACAGCCACTGGGTTTCTACCTCGGCCAAAACTCGTAAGACAGAATTAATTAGAGAATGCAATTACTCAGCAGAAACCATTCACCATTTACCATTAGCTGGAGCAGGAATGATTTCAGGTTCATGTCCTTTTGCATATTTTCTTTTTTAAGTAAAGGAAACCTTTGAAGAGGTCAGGTGGCTTGATTTTGAGTTGAATAGGTATAAATTGGGAGACACAAGAACTAAAATATTATGCAAAATACAGGGCAATTGTTCTTTTCTCCCCACAATGGCACCACTTTGGTGTGTGTGTGTGTGTGTGTGTGTGTGTGTGTGTGTGTGTGTGTGTGTGTGTGTGTTTGCATGGTGCTCATGATACCAAATTTAAGTTTCCAAAGGATATACATGAAAACAATTTCACCCTTTCTTCCCCGTCATTCAAACCCCCAGTTTATCATTCAACAATTGTAACAGAATTCCCTCATTCTTTGATTTAGTTTTCAGGTACTAATTCAGCACCTATTATGCATCAAAGACTTTGAGCACTGGGTGTATATTCATCTTGAATTTCTTAGCAATTTCTGTTCTACACAGATTGTTGGCTTTCTACTAAGAGGTATATATGAATATATCTCCTGAATAAAATGGAAAATTCTGCATATTTCTATGAAGCATGCAGTGAAGGAAAATCTTTGAAGGTAGGTGGTAATTTCTCAACCCATTTTCTGGTCTTCTAAAACACTCCCTATACTGTGTCTCTGCTCTGCCCCAAACCTTTGCAAATGGGCGAGAATATGCTGATGTGGGGTTCTAAGTCAGGTGGTGTTTGCTAAGCAATTTTATTTACAAATATTCATTAATTTAAAGACAGTCACAAGCTTTTTACATAACACAAAATATCCAAAACAAAAAACTGGGAAACACAGTATTTCAGTTTTGTAAATTAAAATCTTAATAGAAGTTAGCTAGATTCTCTTATCAGTCTCTACCTTCCCTCTGCTGCACTATAGATTTTGCTTAGGCATATAAAAAAGGCCTAGCCTTAGAGAAATATATAGTTAGAAAAGTGCAGAACATTTTAATAGCCTTCCCAGATAATTACAGATATCATTCTTTGATACCATACCAAAGCTCAACAACAGTTGTTGCCCAAAGATTAGTTACAATGTGAAATGTGAATTCCTATCAGTGAACTTTTCCTGTTTTATTATATTACAATCCATGGGTCTATCTTATAATTTTTTTTTTTTACTTTTTTTACTGAGGTAACATTGGTTTACGGTGTCTGTGATGGAGACATATAGGATCTCCCCTTCAGGTGCTGTTACCATACTCATATCTACCACCAAAACAAATAGTCTTCCACCAGAATCATTATGCTACCCTCTCCCTCTTGTAGCCTTAGTTCTACAATCAGTCTTCTAAGGTTTGTTATTGGTTTACCGTTATCTGACCCTTTGTTTTGTTTCTCTATATTCCACATACATATGACAACATCAGTACTTTGTCTTTTTCCTTCTGACTTATTGCACTTATCATAATCCCTTCCTGTTGCCTCCATGTTATCATAAATGGCAAGAGTTGATCTTTTATATTTGAGGAGTACTTCATTGTGTGTGTGTGTGTGTGTGTATACCACATCTTCCTGATCTGGTCATCTGTTGGGCACTTAGGTTGTTTCTATAACTTGACTATTATTAATAGTTTTGCAATGAACATAGGAGTGCATATTTCTGGGAGGGAGTATTCTACTTTGTTTCCATAATGCCATGGGCCTACAATGATAACTGACGTTTTGAATGACCAGAAAAATGCCACGATATTTTGAAATGTAAATATCATACATACGTTCAAAGAAAAATTCACTTAAACTTACTACAGTTACTGCAGCAGTAATTTCACTATTAACTCTTAGAGCCCATGTAGCTCAAGTATATCAATTAGAACTCCTTTCCTGTTTGTTGTATTTTAATACTTCAAAACAGTAACCTTCTGCTATTTTACCTTTTATCTGCCTTTAAAGTAATTGCAATGCAGGCCTCCCCGGTGGCGCAGCGGTTAAGCGCTGCGCTGTGGAGCTGTCGGCAGCAGTGACAAGAGTTCGACGCCTGGCCGGGGAGAGTCCCACATGGTGCGGCAGACCTCTCCTGCCTCGCTCGCTGCTCCCCTCAGCAGTGTACTTCTGATCTGCCTGTTTTGCTCCCTGCTCTGTCTCTGGTGAACCCTCTCGCCGCCCCACGCCTCTGGCCTGTACCCCAGCTTATATGTATAAATAAATAAATCTTAAAAAAAAAAATTAAACCAGTCTATTACTTAGATTACGTGCTTGTGACTATTACATGTTATTGACACTTGCTTACAAATTACTTCCAATATTAATAGTCATTTACAAATACCTATAATTATAAGCAGTGTAGCTTATAGTTTAGATATTTTATTATCTTACATGCAAACTTAATGAAGGACATATTGATAACATTTTGAACACAAAAGGATACTTAAAAGGAGGTAAAAGAAAATAAAAAGTGGTTGAAAATGTTTAAAAACTTAAGGAATAACAAATTATAAATTTTCATATAATTTAAGAAAGTTTAAAAAGATTTTTCATGGAAGTAGCATTTTTACAGCACTCTGATTTAGGAGAATAGACTGAATCATGCTGATAAATTTCCACCCCAAAACTAATTGAAAAGGTTGAACTATTTACTACTTCTGGTTGACAACACATAAATGTGAAATGAAAGGCTCTTGATCCATTTGTGTTTTTCTCAAAACAAAAATAAGCTTATCACATAATATGAGAAGGTTAAAGACATGTAAGAAAACTTCATGAAAGTCCAATATAATGACACACCACAATAATATCCACATAAAATTAGTCTGTTTTGGCAAGAAAATAATATATGGTTATTACTGTTAATAATACTGAATTACAAAAGTAAGGGCCCTTGCTAAGTTTGAACTTGTCTTTTATGTTAACTTTGGTTGAAAAATTGCTCAGAATCACAGAATTTTTAAAAATGATATTTCCATGGATTCATTGAAATAACATCACATTCTAAAAGTTTCAGTTATGCATCATTAAAAATCAACATCATTGCAAATAACAGTAGCATAAAAGGAACACTATTGTTGTACTGGACTTGGAATTTTCAACTTGAATTGATGTAATAGGCTCAAGCAGCTTAGATGTGAATGTAACCAACAAAATATTAGGATGGTCTAGAATCTATACAATGAGTACAGCTATACGTAACAGAGTTGTTCATTTGTTTTGTTTTTGCCCTAACTATGATATTTTTTAGCATGCAGGAAAATAATTTTTG
This sequence comes from Scalopus aquaticus, assembly GCA_004024925.1. Classification (NCBI taxonomy): domain Eukaryota; kingdom Metazoa; phylum Chordata; class Mammalia; order Eulipotyphla; family Talpidae; genus Scalopus; species Scalopus aquaticus. Next base: position 55,103 of record PVIJ01007356.1, on the reverse strand, counting down.
TTTTTAGTAGTATGGAAATTTCAACAACATTCTTTTAATCCACAAACATAGGATAACTTTCCATTTATTTGTGTAATCTTTAATTTCTTTTATCAATATCTTATAGTTTTCAGTGTCAAGATCTTTTACCTCCTTGACTAAATATATTCCTTAATATTTTATTTTGATGCTATTGTGAGTTGAGCATACTCTCCATTTCTTTTTCAGATAATTTGTTGGTGTATAAATTTTCTAACTTTTTTATCCTGCCATTTTATTTAATTCACTGACTACCTGTAAAAGTATTAGGATTTTCAATATATAAATTCATACCATTTGCAAACAATTAATTTTGATTTCCAAATGTGATGACTCATTTCTTAACTGATTTCTCTAATAGGGATGTAGGTATTTTGCTGAATAGAGTGTGAGGATTGGCACACTTGTCTTATTCCTGATCTTATAGTAAAAGCTTTCAACTTTGACCATTGGGTATGATGCCAGAGCATCTCAAGCTTTAACACATGTACAGATCACTTAAAAGTTTTGAGATATCCAGGTGCAGTGCACTGCTGCTTCTACATTTTCTTTTTTTTTTTTTTTTTACCTTACAGGAGCTGCTGCTGCTGACTGTGGGCCATACATTGAGTGGTGGCAGCCGCTGTACCACAGAGGTGGTGGCTGGTTGGCTGCGTATTCCACAAAAACTAGCAGGCAACCATAAATGAGAGACATTCAGGAAGATAAGGGTTCAAAACGGGGGAGAAAAGAGCACAAGCGACTATGGTAACAGTTCATGGGTGAACTGGTGGTGGGTAACCGAAAGGGAATGCACAATAATGCAAAAGCTATAAATTATAGATAGATAGATAGATAGATAGATAGATAGATAGATAGATAGATAGATAGATAGATAGACAGATAGATATAGATATAGACATAGATATAGATGTAACTTATTTGTAATACATGCATGTAATACATGCAAGTGAAAATGTAGATAGTTCAAGAAAACCTTAGTCAATTGCAATGATGGTATTGAAGTTTGGACAATATTCCTCACATATCATTAATATTTATGTCAAAGACAAAAGTTACACACACACACACACACACACACACACACACACACATTCCTCACTATCAGAAACAAGCTATAAAATTTGTATGGTCTCTACATAGTGTTTTGATATTTTTTTAAGTGTTTTGAAAACATGACATGCTTATTTGCTATCAAAATAGATGGAATTTTAACACCAAAACATGAAAAATATTCTTTTAATTCCCATCTGCTTTCTTCACTAATTTATGTTTTTATTGATTTATGTACAAAAAACAGGAATGAGTCAATGAGAATTTATATTGCTAAAACAATTGCAAGTAATTCTTTTCTTAAATGCTTACTTTTTTGGCCCCCATACATTTTCCTGGGGTAGCTAGCTACATATCTTCCATGACAGTTAGAAATTTTATCAATGTGTGAAACAAAACTGTTTCTGAGCTAAGAAAACACAAAAACTGTCAACTTGCACAATCGGGGAAGCATTATTTTTAAATTATCTAACTCAAATTGTTGGTGAAATGAAATGTTATCTTTGTCTTCTCTTTGAGACTGAAAATAAACAGGAATAAAATCCCCAATGACATTATATTTAATTTTTATAAACTCAAAAGCAAACAGATGATTGGGAAATGAGGTAGCATCACAGCAGTGAAGAAATAAAACATCACACTAATCCACAATAAAAACAAAGCATGTCATTTCTGACTTAGGAAGGACATTTTGCTTCAGTTACTCAAAATATTTTATTTCTACTGAAATAGCAAATATCAAATTTTAGTCACAGTCTTAGTGTTTTATCCGTAGCTTTGAATACTTGCTCCTTTTACTGTAACTCATAGCACTGCTAATCACTGGGATAAGCATTTTTTTCTGTCAGTATAGTATATCTGTATCTCCAAATTAAGATTGATATTGGAGGTTGAAACAGCAAATTCATATTGTATAGAGGTGAGCTTATTTCTATTTTCTTTACTGGGAAATCACAAACTATATTTGTATTATCTAGATTACTTTTTTCATCTAATTACTAGACTTGCTAACTACTGAAATAGACTAAAGGAGGGTTTAGACTTAAAATATTCAAATTCCAAAGCAGGGAGTGGACTATGGTGGAAGACTGGGTGCCTTGGTGGTGAGTGTGGTGTGGTGTGGTGACATATATCTAAAGAGGTGTGAACCTGTACCTCTGAATTGTATACAGTGGTATAAACCAATGCTACTTCAACAAAAATAAAAGTCATAAAAAATAAATAAGAGAATAAATATTTATAAAATACAAAAGATTTAATATTTCTTGATTGTAGGCAAGGAATTTCTTTAATAGGCTAATGTCTACTTTGCAAGAAAAAACATTTTAAATATTAAAAAAAAGTGTAACACCTGCTAAAGCAACAAACAGGAGGCAGGTGGGATGGGCAGTCTACTTTATGCATATTTGTGAGCTATAAAATGAGCCCAGTTCCTCTGAATTGCTTGCAATAATCTTTAAGCATAAATTCTTTGTTAATAATTCTGGACTGCAGACAATACCAATAAGTATATATCAAATGCCTTTTGTTTCCAGGCACTGTTTTAGAAATGTTAGGCTTAAAAATAGGAAGATCATGCAGGTTAGAGTCAGACAAAAGGACTTTTCTCTGCAATTTTAGATAACCTACTTAATCTTATTTAATTGCTAAAATAAAGAAAATGATACAGCCTCAAAGCCTCACCGAGAGAAATGAATGAGCCTTAATTCTAAACAAAGTAACTCTGCTAGAAAAACTATATTCTACACAAGTAAACAGCTTCAATTTCCATTTAAAAGGCTGTTTATCTTTTCAAAAAACAAGTCTTTGCAAATGATCCTAATCTTTGCTTGAGTGCGCTGACAGGAGCTCTTGAGTCCCCAGAAGGGCACCTGAAGTAGCACAGCTACTAATACACCTTCACCTTGCGACTTTTTCTTCCCTTGCCTTCCTGCCTCAGTTGTTTCCCATTCTTTCTCAGGATTTTGCCCTGATAAGATCAGGGACCCATCATCTGACTTATAGATGTTCATGTAGGAATTTAAAAAGCCAAGGATCTTGGAGTCAATCACGTTATTCTCTTGTCTTTCTGACACCCTCAAGTTCCCAAGACACTTACTGAGAAGAGTGGGTCAAACTCTCCACCTCTATCCTTAAGAGGCTTCTGAATACCTCTTGTTTTGAATGCTGCAAACAGGAACACAAATCCTAGACAACAATGGCAAGAACCCCAAATTTTCTTCATGCATTTCAAACTGATAGCAAACTGGTTTTTGACCCTTTCAACATAAAATGATGATTTATGGTTCACCCTAACAGATGTCATCTTATGTCTTTCCTTGTGACCATGGACCTCCCTGCAAAGTGTTGCTATCTATGATCAAGAGCACTTTCCCATAACACAGCACATCTAAGAGGAGCAAAGAAAGAGACAATTCAATCCTGGAGAGGATTAGAAGGTCAGTGGGCAAAAGTCTACAGTCCAAAAATGATTACCCTCTCATAGGTTTTTAGCAGACCTCTCAATGTCTTCCCCAAATGCTCAAAACCCAGTCTTAAGGTGTCACATAAGTATTGGTTGACTTTATGCTCAGCAAATTTCTACCTAAAATCCCATAAAGTCCATCAACAAGATGCACAAGCTAAAGGCGCAGTGCAGGTGACGAGACCAAAGAGGATGCCCTATTCACTGCACCCAGGTTTCTCAAGCAGGTAAATGACATCTCTGGAGAGTTCACAGAATGTTGTCAATTCTACATCTTAAGTTGAGGCTTGCTCCTTCTTTAATAATTTAGAAAACAAAACTTGTTTGCACTATCAACATTTCTTCAGATATTTCTGAATTCCTCTCTAGAAACAGCCAGATATGTGTGAATGATATATAAACAGTGTTCAAAGCATCAAGAATATAAGACTCAACACTCTATGGAACAACATTGAGAGAGTTTGTAAAATACTGAAGTTCTACAAGGCAGTTTGTGTGATATCATTCTGGCTATTAATATTTGTCTCCTTTCAAATGTATGCTGCCAAGGACTGCCAAGTGATAAAATGAAATAGGTGATAGATGTAAATAATGCAACGATGCTGCCCTTCATTTTCCTTTTAGAAAGAGCTACTTGGAGAAGCAACTTGAAATTTCAAGCAGCAACTTGAAATTTATTAAACATAGGCTCTGAGTCTATGGGGGAATTTTGTTCAAACTCATTTTCTTGGTGAAAAGGAGAACATAACCAAGGCTGGAAGTGCTGATGTGATGGATTCTTTTTCCAAGCATGCTTGAGAGTGTGGAACCCCTATGGTCCATAATTACTGCTGTTGTTATTTACCAACAAGGGGAACTGGCTCATTCTAAAAGACAGCCTTTTTCCAGACACACAGATTTTAACACCATTTTTTGCTACAATGAATGCTCACTTTTCCAGAGAACTCAGAAGTGTAAGTCACCACGATGAGTCTGGTCTTCAAAGTATATTGGTTCTAATTTGGAAGTATAATTAGAAATGCTGCTGGGAAGGTCATATTTCAGAAATAATGATGCTAAATCTCTTTTGGAAAGATTTTGGACCAGAGACTTTCTTCCTCTATACATAACTGACCGGTAATTTTTTTACCATCATTATGAATACATGAATATTGTAGGGAAACACAAGAAAAGTTTCAAAGCTATTGGTATCAAGAATTTCAAGCACTTCCTTTCTAACGTAAAACATAAAGGTGATGAATGTCAGCTCTTTAATTTTTAGAGTTTTAACAAAACTGGGAAAAGCAGGATAAAAGCCTTGGTGTCAGAAATTTAGTTGGCTATTATAAAGTGACTCATATGTTCTGGAATTTAATAAAACCAATCTTTAGACAAGGCAGTAGAGCTCTTAATGGATAATAGGTAATATCAACACAGAGTACATGAGCTTCACTTTTATGCCTGTATTTTTCTCATCAACTATTAGCCTTCTCTTCAAACCATTAAATAGAATATGACCAATATTTACTTTCTCATAGATGGTTTGGGGGAGGAGGGGGGTGTCTAAAAAATGTGGAAAAAAGAATGCTGAAATTTACATTGTAATGATTGACACTTGATCCAGGTTCTGTTGATATTTTTTTCCAGAATTGTCACTAAATTCTCCTCACTGCAATTTTTCACTCAAGTTTGAACAGTTACATGCCACACATTAGCCTAAGCTTACAAAACAGCCTACTTTGGGGTCTCTCTTTCCTTGTAGATAGGGAATAGTTGATGAATTTCATCTAAAGTTAAAGCTCCTATTTCTTTTTTTTAAATTTATTTTTTTCATCTATGTAAGAACTGGGGTGTAGGCCAGAGGAGTGGGGGGTGAGAGAATTCACCAGAGACAGAGTGGGGAGCAGAAAAGGCCAATCAATTGCAGTTGAAGTCTGTTGCTCCATGTGGGAATCTCCCTGGGCCAGGGATAGAACTCATGCTGCAGTGGCTGCGGATAGCAGATAGCTTCATAGTGCTAAGACTTAACCCCTGGCCAACAAGGAGGCCCTGGAGCTCCTGTTTCTACTGGTTTAGTAACTAGTAACTTTAATTAGCTCTATAGATACTAGTTCTCTCAGCAGAAGGATTTATCAGCACAACTGCTCTCTGATAATGATACAAACATGACTGTAGCATTGAGACAATGAAAGTCAAGAGCCCAAGGCTGTTCTTTTAGCTGCTTACAGTGGCATAATACTTGATATAACATTCTTTTTAAATACTTTTAAGTAGAAAATAAGCTAAATAACATGTTTTGACTTTGTGTAATAAAATAAGGCTTTAGTTTTGCATTAGTAGATGCATTAACATGATGAACATTGAAAGAATATAATGCACAAATGCAAATAATAAGTGCTGTTATTCTTCTAACAAGCATAGGCTGATGGTATTTTTAAAAATACCCCTAATGCTGGGGCCTCCCTGGTGGCACAGCGGTTGAGCACTGCGCTGTGGAGCTGTCGGCAACTCTCAATGCAAGTTCGAAGCCCAGCCGGGGAGGATCCCACATGGTGCGGTGGACCTCTCCTGCCTCGCCCGCTGCTCCCCTCAGCAGTGTATTTCTGGTCTGCCTGTTCTGCTCCCCACTCTGTCTCTGGTGAGCCCTCTCGCCTCCCCACGCCTCTGGCCTGTACCCCAGCTTGTATAAATAAATCTTAAAAAAAAAAAAACAATAAAAAAATACCCCTAATGCCTTCCCATGGTTTATTTTAACCATATCTCTAAGATAAAATTGATTCCAGTTTGAAAAATGCTACACATTATCATAATTCAGGGGATTCTTTGTAATTAGAATCCCATAGTTGCCTGAAGAAACTCTGGTTTAGGGCTTAATCTGAACATGTCAATGCCACGTGTTGATTTGGAAATGGGCTTTCATCTGTATTTAAAGCCAGGTAAGAATAACATTTCTTCAGGTGCTTTCTTACACGAGAGACATTGGGCTGTTCTGAACAATGTTGTTGACTGCTTAACACACTGGAGTAAATCAGAGCATGAGAGTCTAGTAGAAGGACAGTAGTGTAGATTTACAATGACAAAGCACCTGATACATTTCGGGGCATCCAATGAATGGACAGAAATAGTGGGGGTCTGAGATTCTCTTAGGCATTCAGAGTTGCCTGAAAGAAGCATTCCTTTAAAATTCACTGGGGCACTCTATATCACTGGCAAACTTCATTTCCTAAAGCCAAGTTTAGGGCAAAGAGTTCAGACAAAAGAATGGCATGTTTATTGCCTGGAGCCTGTTGAAAGCCTAAATTAAAGATTTTGAATATAAAACTGTCTAGTCTTCAAACAAGAGACTGGACGTTTTTTGAAGCTTTAAGCTTTGAAATGAAAATAGAAGGCAACTCATAGCTTGAATTAGAAACAGGGGAATGGGGAAAAACCTTTTATCAATGATTATACAAACTGCAAAAGTGAGAACAGTTGCCAATCTTAAGAAATTTCTTATTTCACATAGTCATCACTTGACTGCTTTATACAAGCTTTCTCCCCGCATTTTTCATCCTTTACATACTCTCCTGACAGTGCTAGGTGATAATAGAAGTATTATGAGTTTTATTTTCTTTAGTTAATATAACCTCAGGGAAGAATAGTAATAGTGTCACTTTTGAATTTTTAAAGAAAACTACATCAGAGTCTATCTTAGAAAAGGTTGTTGAAATAAATGTTGATAAAGTTTCCAAATAAACATCACTTAAGTTGAAAAAAAAAAAAAGGTAATCCCATTGACACTGATGTTCCATGATTTTACACATATTACGGCAAACCTCATTTTCCAAACTGCCGAGTCAGCACATCCTTTCCCCTGCTGTTTTTTCCCCTTTAAAGTGAGAACAAAAATGCGAGCTTTCTTCACCCTTCAGATATAGCTAGATTTTGCTTGCAGAAGTTGTGTTTTTAGCAAGCTGAGGTTTCCCTCAGGCTGCATGGATGCTTGGAGAGATGGGAAAAGGTGATGAGTACATTACTATCTGTGTGTGTTTAATACAGCCCAGGAGGTAAGTTTTTCTGTTTCAGAACTTCTATAGACATTATACTCGGGGAATACATCTTCCTCAACCAGAACTTGACAATCCTGCAGGCCTTTTCCTTTTGAGAAGGGGGAAAAATAATAAAAATTAAAACAGCATGTCAGTGAACAGAAGTCATTGATTGTGTCAGCTGTCTCCTGTCCCTGCTGGACTAGGGAGCCCCTATCTCTCCCCGCGACTAGGTGAAAGGAAAAGACTGAATTACTGTAGTAAAAATTTTCTAATTTCTAGGCCTCCCTGGGGGTGCAAGGGGTTAAGTCTCAGCACTATGAAGCTATCCGCAGCCACTGCATCACGAGGTCGATGAGTGGGATGAGTTCGATCCAGGGCCAGGAAGCTAACCCACATGGCACAACATATCTCTCCTGTCATGCCTGCTGCTTCCCTCAACAGTGTATTTCAGGGGCCTCCCTGGTGGCACAACAGGTTGAGTGCAGCACTGTGAAGCTATCCAGAGCCACTGCAGCATGAGTTCAATCCCCAGTAAGGAAGATTCCCACAGGACGCAGCAGACCTCTCCTGCCTCGCCCACTGCTCCCCTCAGCAGTGTACTTCATCTGCCTGTTCTGCTCCCCACTCTGTCTCTGATGAATCTTATCACCACCCCACACTTCTGGCCTACACCCCAGCTTGTATGCATAAATAAATAAAAATCTTAAAAAAGCAACAACAGTGTATTTCAGTCAATCCACCTGTTCTGTTCCCCACTCTGTCTCTAGGGAATCCTCTCTCTCTCTCTCTCTCTCTCTCACACACACACACACACACACACACACACACACCCGATGCCCCCCACACCTCTGGCCTATACCCCAGCTCTTGTATGCATGAATGAATAAATCTTTCAAAAAAAAAAAGGAATTTTCTGATTTCTAAGTATTTATGAATTCAGTCTAAGGGGTCATTGTGTAAATTAAAAAAAAAGTCTCTTTGAAAGCAAAGACACCTAATATTTTTCAGCTAATATTCTTCAATTACTTAGACAAGTCTTACTGAGCAAAATGTCTAAACCAACGTTATAAACTTGGCTGTTTGACTTAACTGCTGTTTGAACTTGAGTAGTTTGTCTGAGCTCTCTGTGCCTCAATTTCTCTACAGTGGAACTGGTAATAGTTGCTGCTTCCAATGTAACTATAAGGATTCAATAAAAATACATGCAGAAGATTTTGAACAGAATCTTGGAATTATTCTATAAAATCATTGTACTGTCTTACTGTATTTCAAACTCCTTAGGCTTTGCACACAGAATTATGAACAAATTTAACACTTACTTCTATGTGTGTTTGTGTGTATGAAGTCTTAAGGCTTGGCATGTTGATGACTTTAGATGAACTATGGCTTTTCAGTTCCTTTATAAATGATGTTTGAATTTAAGGAAATATGTAGTTTTGCATACATATAATTTTGAGACATGGTAGAGGGGTTAGCTGAATCCATAGAGGTGATCAAATTGCAATATGGAGAGGTATTAAATCAGTATGTTTTACATTTTGAATTTATGCAATATTATATGCCAATTTTCTCTTAACAAATATTAAAAAAGCAACTTAAAAATTTAACTTGTGGCACTTAAGAAAAAACAGTAAATAGAGGAGTCCAAAATTTTCTATTTGCACAAATTGGGTTACAGAAACTAAAGCCAAACATTGATCTACATGTGTGGTGTAGTGAGGTATCACCTTATTGTGAAAAAAGCAACTAAGGATTTTAGAATGAGTAGAGTTTCATGTCCACAATGGCCAAATAATTAGGCCCCTAACCTGGGAGGTTTCATAGTACCTAATTGCAAATTAAACATATGCTAGACATACTATCTTTCCCTCAAATTCCTGCTATTTCTAGGATGCTTTTAAAAACCTTTGTCAAGGAACACAAGTTTTAACCATCTATAATTTCAACCCCAAGAATGCAGACAGTATATTATCAGATAGCTAGGCTAAGTAAATGAAGGATTCTATTTTTCCCAATTGAAACAGATGATTTTTCTTGTCATCTCTCTTAGCATCCTATAATGGTGACTACTTCCACTTTAACTCTTGACTTCCATTTGATTGATTCTTCTTGTCATTGTAACAAAAATGGCCTCACAAAGCCCTTTCCTTAATTCTTTAATGTTCTCATTTTTGTTCACTGTGAAATCATTCACCCCATGGCTTCTACTAACACTTCCATACTCATTATTTTAAAATCTTTATTTCTAATTATGAACTAAGCTGTTCCCAGTGCTGTTTCAAACTTAGAAAAGAACATGTATATTTAAATACAGAACCATCCTTTCAAGCTCAAAATGCCTGCTTATGCTGGGCTCTTTGTCTTCAGAACTGGATCCCAACCGGAGCAATCAGTTCTGTTATGGTGCTGACCATCTTCTGACTATGAGGTTGAAAGCCAAGAAGATATTGATAGCATATCCCAGTTCTACCAGGTGAAAGACAAACTCTCACCAACTCCAGTGGTTGTTAATTTGAAATCTCACCAAGACTGTTCTAGCTTCTCTGGTCCCCAAGTCCCTACCTGAGTACTCTTGGTCTTACACTAAGATCTTTCAACTTGCACCATGTAACTGCCTTCTGGTCTCCTGGACTTTGGCATTTCCACAATATTCTCAATCCTACATGTCACCCCTATGTTCATCTTTATGAAAAACCTTCATCGTGTCTACTCAGCTGTTCTTTGTAGTACATAGTGCCTCTCTGGATTTTAAAAGCACCCACCACATTATCCCCAGACGTTCTGTTCAAATATGCTTTTCTGGGTTTAATCACTATGTCTGTCACTCCCCCTTTCTTTTATTTTTTTTTAATAGTTATTTACTTATGCATACAAGCTGGGGTACAGGCGAGAGGTGTGGGGCGGTAAGAGGGTTCACAGGAGACAGAGTGGGGAGCAGAACAGGCAGACTGATGGAAATACACTGCTGAGGGGAGCAGCGGGCGAGGCAGGTGAGTTCTGCCACACCATGTGGGAATCTCCCCTGCCCAGGCTTCAAACCTGTATCTCTGCTGCCGACAGCTCCACAGTGTAGTGCTTAACTGCTGCACCACCAGGGAAGCCCTCACTCCCCCTTTCTTGCCCAGATTTTAACTCATGCTAGACTGCTGTTGTTGTGCAAATACTAGTGATCTTTCAAAGTCCAGATAACACTTCAGTTTCTACAGAGTCTCCAAAATGAAATAAAAAAAAAATCACAATTCCTACTATCTTCCTTTTCCTGTGTGTAGAGTGAAGCTTACATATTTAGGCACAAATGACTTCTGTAGTGAGAGAGGCTATTCCAGTCAAATTATAAATTTCATAGGAAAAAGATTCAGCCTTTGTGCTCTTCACATCATTGCAGAACTAACTCAGGCTTAGGTGCTCCAGAGCATCACGATACTTTTTTTTTTTTTTGAGATACACGTGTCCTTGTAACAGCATTGTTTCAGTTCCTTTATCCTCATGGATCTGTGTCTCCTACACCACAACTAAGATTGACTGTTATCGTGAGCCTAAGGGCTCCTCCTTACACTCACTACTATTATAACTTGGTCATAGGGTCAAAGCGTGTATTAGAAATGTGTTGGGACAGCAGTTTAGTTTAGCTGGTTTGCAAGCCTTGAAAAGATGTTTTATTTGAATCTGAATTTACATTAAGTTATCTTTAAGAATACTTTAGCTAGTAGTAACCTGCAATACTTAATGCATTTAAAGTAAAGTTTCACTTTATACAGAAAGTGTACAGATATTAAGGGTAAAGCTCAATAAATCTTCATACAATGAACCTAACTTTAGTAGTCCAGATTTTGCAATGTCTTGTAAGATGGACATCAAGATGTGCATCCCCTGTGTGAACTCCAGGACTGTGGATCTGATGACATTCACTCCGTGGCTGGGATACGTTATCTCACAGTTTTCAGAGAGATGTCTTGGTTGGTCCTGTATAATCAGTCCTTAAAAGGACTTTTTTGTTTCTGAAGATAAATATACTAAACATGGGAGGGATTCAGGCTAAGTATAAAAATATTGCAAGGGCTAAGTATAAAAAGGTTGCAAGGGAGGGGCTCCCTGGTGGTGCAATGGGTTAAGTCTCAGCACTATGAAGCTATCCACAGTCACTGCAGCACGAGTTCTATCCCCAGCCAGGGAGCTTCCCACATAGTGCAGCAGATCTCTCCTGTCTTGCCCACTGCTCCCCTCAGCAGTGTATTTTAGTCAATCTGCCTGTTCTGCTCCCCACTCTGTCTCTCGTGAATCCTCTCACCATCCCACACCTCTGGCCTACACCCCAGTTCTTGTATGCATAAATAAATAAATCTTTTTTAAAAAATGTTGCAAGGGGAAAATGAAGGAGAAGAAGAGGAAAAAAAATGTTGCAAGGGAGATTCTTACTGCTTTTTAAGGATGGAAGAGGACATCTGATGAGGAATACAGCTTTAGTTCTTCATACTTGAGGAACATAGTTCTCTCTCAACCATGTGAGTTTGGACAAGTATCCCAGATCTAGATGAGAATACAGTCAAGCCAATACTTTTATTCTAGCATGGAGAAACCATAGGCAGAGAATCCTGACAGAGATCATACGTGGAATTGTCACCCAAAAAATTATGACCTAATAACAGATGGTAGTTTTAACTGCTAAATCTGTAGCAATGGAAAATGAATAACTCGTTACTGTAAGTAACCTCCCTCCATAAATATACACTCTCAGCATTCCACAAGCCCCCATTTCTATTAAAGTGAGCCAAATGTTTCATTTTGGCCATAGCTATGCCTTCCAGCTCTTGAATTTCCTTTCTGATGCTTCCCACTTCCATGTAGCTTGCTTGCTTTACCCTCTAGAAATACATTTATCATTTTTAGAGACAGAGGAATGTCAATAATGATGGAAGTCAGCAGTATCCACTCATCCACTCGGCCTCCTGTCAGTATCTGATGACAATGAAAATGCAGTTAGAGAGATAACACCTCTTGAAAGACCATCACGATAGCAACTGATAGAAGTGTCTCAGTGAAAGATTAAGTCTCTGGATACCATAAAGAATGTATAGAAGGCTACAGTCTCAAGTCCCACGAGTAATTTTATGCTTTCAACTTATTCTGCACAAAATGGAAAATGGTGACAGGAAAAGCTCTGCAGTCAGAGGTGAATTTTACTGCAGTTTCTGCTGGCCAGCATTTTAATAGCCCTTGTCTCTGCCTTTGTGACAAGTGCATCATTAAACCATCAAAAGTCACTCCCTGCTCCTGTACTGCTTATATGGCCTACCTTATGAGTGTGTGATACCACAGGATAAAAGTTCCCCTAAGGACATGTATGATAAATACATATGAACCTGGTCTCCCTGGTGGTGGCAGGTTAAGTCTCAGCCTATGAAGCTATCAGCAGTCACTGCAGCGCGAGTTCGATTTCCAGTTCGGGAGCTTCCCACATGGCACAGCAGACCTCTCCTGCCTTGCCCACTGCTCCCCTCAGCAGTGCACTTCAGTAGGTCCACCTGTTCTGCTCCCCACTCTGTCTTTGGTGAATCCTCTCACCACCCCATACCTCTGGCCTACACCCCTGTTCTTGTATGCATAAATAAATAAATCTTTAAAAAAAGGCATGTGAAATTTTGTTTCTTTCTTGCTAGTCTTAATTTAGTTCCTTCACGTAAATAATAAATTTACATGAATTCATTTATATCTAGACAACTAGAAGATTTTATTTTTTTTATGAATTTTATCCATTTTCTCTTACTTTTAAATTTTTGACACCATGATATTGAAGCGCTAGGTTAAGTAGTAAAATATGTGAAAGACATTGACTTTTATACAATTTAGGTGATATTTAATCTTTTCTGAACTGTCAAGCAAGGAAATGTTCAGGTATTAAATAACTAACAAGGATAATTAAAAGAGAAAAAGTCTAAAATATACCTGTCAACTCATTTTCCATAGGAAAATAAAAGGTTCTAATCCTTTTCTAATGAATAGCAACAAAACTAAATTCTATTGAGCTCAATCTAATTTTTGAAAAGGAAAAAGAAAATATTGGTTAGAAAAAAAATGTTTTGCCAAAGCCCATGAGCTTCAACTAAACTAACACTACCTCTCTAGAATATTTCTAATTAAATATGCAATTAAAATGTTCACTGCACCCTAAGGCCTCCCATCCCATTTAAATAACTTTTTGTCCTACTTTAAAAGGCAAGTTATAACTTTCTAAGTAATTTTTAGAATCCTTTAGATTCTCTATGTGATTTCTTTTACACTCATCTCTCATTAAAGTGCACCACTTTAGATATATAAACAACTTCTCACATATTTAATAAGCATAAATCTAATGGCATTAACTATTCAATAAGTCAAAGGGCACAAAATATTCTGAAAAGTGAGTGTCTTTGACAAATTTAGATGTAATTCAACCACACACAAATGTGCGTGCGCACACATACACACAGATGGCATAGACCAAAGGAAAACCATGACATCAAATGTTCCAGCTCACTCTCTGTCAATGATATATTATCTAATAAAAACAAAAATTTACATATATTTTTATTTCAAATAATTCTGTTCTGTCCAGTGCTTTTAAAGTAGATATATTCTTGCTTTTAATAAGATTATCTGAGTGGGCAAAAATGAGCAAATTATGGGTAACACTTATAGAAAAAGTTCATTTCAGATTGCATTTTTTAACAAATTACTTATGAGATTAATCAAGCTCAACATGACAATGGCCAACTGATTAGTTCATTTGGTCTCTAAGATTTTCATTTTATTACTCTCAGATAAGAATAAAGACAAGCACAAAGGTCTCCACACCTCTCCACCCCAAACAAATACTTATTTGAATATTGTCTGTGATATCACTTTTGTGGGATAAAAAAGAACACTACTACGTATGCTTTCTATGAATCACTCCTAAGTTCTATGAATTCTATGAATTCTAAGCTAGAAGCTTAGGAGCTAGTATCAAGCAATGCTGAAATACATCTAGAGAGAATAGATAACAAGAACATCAAATAGAGAACTAGACATTCCCGTCATTTCTCACCCAAGGACAGGAAATTTGTTAGATATTATAAGAAAACTGGAAATCACTGTTACGATAAGGCCACCTTCATGTTTGTAAGGTTATGGAAGTAGGAGTGATCTATATAACAGCTAGCACTACTGAGTTTTTAATATCTAGAATATACCTGAAAAACTGCTGTTCATCTAAGGGGACAGAAAATCCAACATAAAAAAGGGGGAGGTTATCAATTAACTATATGCACGTTAGGAAATCCAGAGAGTTAAAATTATCAAAACAGTACACATAGCATATCCTACCATGTTATACCTGTCATATTAACAAAAATTGATAAAAATGAAAAATCAGACAATACCAAGTGATGGTAAAATATGAAAAAACATGTGATTGTTGGCGGGAGTGTCTATATAGCACCCTTCTTCAGAGTCATCTGTTAGTATTTAGTGAGATCAGGAATGTGTATATATATATGACCCATTTATCACTCTCCCATTGCAACTGTAGAGACAAGACAATCAAGGAGTAAAAGATAATATATAAGCATCTTCATCCCAGTAGTATTTGCCATGGGAGGAGCCTGGAGTCATGTAAGTTTCTGTCCTTAGAGATTGGAAATAAATAGGTGAAGATGGTCAAAAGGAACAAACTTCCTGTTATAAAATAAGTCCCAGGAATGTATTTTGCACTACAGTGTCAAAAAATAAATTTTATTTCATGAGATTTTTAGAAACACAGTAGATATAAAGAAATATGACTACAACTTAAATGTTGGTTTGAAATAGACAAAATGATAGGAGGTTTATAACTAAAATGTATGCAAAACTTAAACTATACATACATGTGAATTTATTTAAAAATTAAGAGTAGATGCCCATGATATGGAATGGAGCAGGGTTGGGGAGTATGTTTATTTCATGGATTGGTCATAGTGGATAGATGTATGACATGAGCTAAAGGTTATGATTGACTAAGTCCTCTGTACCTGGTGTCCAAAATGAGATCTGATAATATAAAGTGCAAATATACATATTGTATACACCTAAATATATTCAAGAGCATGGTTTAAAAATGTTATGACTCATTTTCATATAAACAATGACATGCTTATTATAAATCTTCTTAAGTTAGTCTTTCCCCTAGTTTCACTTATCAATTTTTTGTTTAAGTTACTGCAGAGGGCATCACTGGTGGCATAGTGGCTTAGTCTCATTATGTTTCTGGTGAATCCTTTCACCATCAGGACATCTGGCCTACACCTCAGTTCTTTTAATCATAGTTAAATAAATCTTAAAAAATTACTGTAGAGAAGCTGTAAGTATATAATTCACACTTATTCCTTTTAGCATCTATGTTCATCAGAGATGTGATCTAGAATTTTCTTTCTGTGTATGTGCTTTCCTTGTCTGGTTCTGGAATCAAGGTAGTGTTGGCCTGATAAAATTTGTTGGAGAGAGCTCTCCCCATGTCTTCAGTTTTTTTTTTAATAATATATATTTTTATTGTTATTTATGTCAGTTACATTTTGTATTCCCCTTGGGTTACCCACCACCAATTCACCCGTGATCCATCTCTGAGGTCCTTTGTGTTCTTTCCTACTCCATTTTGTGCCCTTATCCTCCCCTCCCCCCACCCCCC
>PVIJ01007356.1:0-38781 GCA_004024925.1 Scalopus aquaticus | reverse complement strand
GGAACTCAGACACTAGGAAATAACAAACACTCCTCAGCAAGTAGAACCAAGAACCATGCCCGCCAGCACCAACAGCACAGGAATGCTATAATCAGAGCAAAGCAGAAGGCCAACAATAGGAAGAAAAAAAGTTACAAATGACCCTCAAAACAATACACCACAGAAAGAAAATCCCTCTTCAGAACCCAATAATATGGACATAGAAGATTACATCTGCCTAACAGATAAAGAATTCAGAATAACCATAATAAAAAAAATAGAATTAAAAGAACAAAGAACTGATGAATATAAATGAAGAACTGACAAACGAGAATGAATCCATAAAGAAGAAAATGAAGGAAATGGAGGATTTACAAACATTAGTAGAGAGCCATACAAGTAGATTAAAACACATGGAGGGAAGAATAAGCACTCTGGAAGTCTTCAATTTTTTTAAGAGTTTTAGCATATGGGCCTCCCTGGTGGCACAACAGGTTAAGTCAGCACTATGAAGCTATTTGCAGTCACTGCAGCACAGTTTGATCCCCAGCCAGGGAGCTGACCCACATGGCCCAGCAAACCTCTCTTGTCTTGCCCACTGCTCCCCTCAGCAGTATACTTCAGTAGATCCACCTGTTCTGCCCCTCACTCTGTCTCTGGTGAATCTTCTCACTCCCCACACTTCTTGCCTATATCCCAGCTCTTGTATGCATAAATAAATGAATCTTTAAAAAAAAAAGTTTGAGCATAGATATTCTATCATATTTGGAAATTTGATAGAATTTACTTGTCCAGACACCTGGTACTGGACTTTAATTGTAAGGGAGACTTTGATTACTGTTTCTATTTCTGTTCCTGTGCTCCTGATATTTCACATTTCAGAAATGCACAAAAAGTCTTCTCATGTGTTCACTTGAATTATTCAAGTTGGCAAGAACTCATTTTGAAAAGGAAGAATTATTCCACAGCCATAAAAGTCAGCCTATATCTAGCAAGGAACCAGGGATTTTCTTTTTTTTTTTAAATATTTATTTTTTATTTATACATACAAGCTGGGGTACAGGCCAGAGGCGTGGGGTGGCGAAAGGGCTCACCAGAGACAGAGCGGGGAGCAGAACAGGCAGATCAGAAATGCACTGCTGAGGGGAGCAGCAGGAAAGGCAGGAGAGGTCTGCCGCACCATGTGGGATTCTCCCTGGACGGGCATCGAACTCGCGTCGCTGCTGCGTCCTGCTGCCGACAGCTCCACAGCGCAGCGCTTAACCGCTGCGCCACCGGGGAGGCCCCAAGGGATTTTCAAGACAATGCAACATTGAATTTCTCCTTGCCAGATATTCTCCAATACCTATTATTGAAAGTCAATTCCATTGACTAGTCACAGTGAAAATGGAACTTGCACTAGGTTTTTGCACTGTAAAATGTTTATTTTTACCAAGGTTTTTTTGAAGCTATATCAGCTTCCCTAAGTGAATTACATATGGTTTGAGGTGAGCTTTTAAAAGTGATAGGAAAAACTGGCAGGAAAAAAAGTGAAGACAAGTTGAAAGAACAGCTTTAGCAAAATCACAGAATATTTAAAGTGTAGCATGTGTTCAGAGATACAGGGAATTCACCGAGAAGCATCCTGAGAGGTAAGAGTAGAGAGACATTTGGAGTTTCTTCATGAATAATTTGAATTTCAGCTAAAGTTTTTGGATTTTAATGTTTATTCCAGCATTCTCAATATTATCATTTCCCATTGAACATAACCCCATTGGTGAATTTTTGTTTATGCACTATATATGTAGTCACATGAATACATAGTATGTGAGTTTATAGTAATACAATTCTAATATTTTTAAGAGTGGTAAAATACATAGAGCTATTGATAGAAATTTGAAGATTGCAGCCTCCCTGGTGGCCCAAGGGGTTAAGTCTCAGCCTATGAAGCTATACACAGCCATTCCAGCATGAGTTTGATCCCCAGCTAAGGAGATTCCCACATGGCGCAGCAGACCTCTCCTGCCTCACCCACTACTCCCCTTAGCAGTATATTTCAGTCAATCTGCCTGTACTGCTCCGCACTTTGTCTCTGATGAATCCTCTTACCCCCCTCACACACACCTCTGGCCTGCACCCAGCTCTTGTATACATAAATAAATAAATCTTAAAAAAAAAAAAAGAAATTTGTAAATTGCTAATACCCAAGTCATTAAATAGCCTCTCAGAGTGAGCATACACTATTTAGACCAGAATTATAGGATTTAATAAAGATTATTGAAAAAAGAAAAGTAACCCCCAGTGGTGTATATTGTCAGACCTACCTGTCTTCTCTTAAAAATTTTGTAGCAATTCAGAAAAACATCATTAGATCAGCTTAAGACATTAGACAAACAAGGAAAAGAGAAGGAAAACACACAGCTATCATCTAGGTTTAGTACATAATGTTATATTTGTTTACTCTTAGAAACTCTTGGGACAATTCCATTTGCAACATTTCCCTGAAACAGGTGTAGAGCATTGACATTTGGGCCATTCTCTATATACCTGTAAAGGAAATTCAGAGGCTATGGTTGGTGAAAAGAAGGGTTGGGGAGATTATCTGTTGGTGCTTGGAACCCTATTTCAATGATATCATCTCTGTTCATCCATTTTAAACACTGAGATTTGGGGAGAATCGCATTTGATGAGGGCTCACCAGCTTTTAAAACAAAAATAAAAATGACTGGTTAAGCAGATTATAATGCCAAGAGGAAGCAGCATGTGTTTACAATTAGTTGTCATTTCAGACTTAACTTTGCAACAATTTCAGATAACCTTCTGTTGACTATATATGGTTGTAGTATTGGTACTTCATGGAAATTTACATTTTTCAATTCTGTTACTTACATAAATGGTAGTGAAACATAGATTATTCAACCAAGATGGTCCAGCAATGGCGACATATAAATTGATTATTACATTGCAAATGCAAAGGTCTTTTATCCTCTGCTATTACACTAAGCAAAAAATAAAACAAGAAAGAGAATAAAACACCCTATTATCATGCAGAAGTAACTGTATGTCTTTCTTTGAAGGGAGCATATTAATCCAGTTAGTTAAGAGAAATGATTACACTGGTCAGCACATTTTTACAAAAGTCATATTACTGAAATAAAATTTGTCATTTCCTATCAATTTATATGTGCTCAACACGAGTATGACAGTCAAATTCTAATTTTGGCTCTAGATTTTTGTAATCTGCAATAAATGGGTGTTTACATCATGAAATGCATGCCAATAGTAATAGGCCTACGGTTAATACCTGTAAAAAATCAAGTCATAGACTACTTCTTAGATTTCTTCGCTTGTCTCTTGTACAGCTGTTCAGGAGCATCTCTGGGGAGTGTCCAGCCATAGTCAGCCGGCAGTATAGTGGACCATTTTCCCTGGTATCTTTGTTCCATTGATGCGATATCTTTTTTTTTTTTTTTTAAGATTTATTTATTTATACATATAGCTGGGGTACAGGCCAGAGGTGTGGAGTGGCGAGAGGCTTCACCAGAGACAGAGTGGGGAGCAGAATAGGCAAATCAGAAACACACTGCTGAGGGGAGCAGCAGGAGAGGCAGGAGAGGTCTGCCGCACCATGTGGGATTCTCCCCGGCCGGGCGTCGAACTCGCATCGCTGCTGCTGACAGCTCCACAGCGCAGCGCTTAACCGCTGCGCCAACAGGGAGGCCCTGATGCGATATCTTGATGAAAACGTTCACCATGTTCATCACTAACCATACTACAGTTTTCAGGGAAGAAATCCAGATGGGAATGAAGGAAGTGGATCTTTAGAGACATATTGCAGCCAAGTTTCTGAGACTGCATCAGCATGTCTTCTACTAGTTCCTTGTAGTTTTCTGCCCTAACATTCCCAAGAAAGTTTGTAGACACTAGGCGAAGAGCATTCTATGCTTGTTTCCCATGCACTTTCGAGGCATTACTGATCTGTATTGTGCCTAGATGGATAAAATAATAACAGTTCTATGGGACAGTAGCTTCACCTGTCTTGCACAAAGTCTGAAATATTTTCAGTGCTCAACCTTTCTGACAGGGCTTTATCTAGTGCACTGCTGACGTCAGCTTACTTCAGCAGCCTTCTGGCAGTAGTATTGCATTGCATCAGAAAATGATGCAATCAACTCTGGATGATGTGTGCATGATGGTATAATGCAATGTAATGCAATATTACATCATTCTAGGCTGATTTAGAATGCTGTTGCAGTCCTACTGCATAAATTTACATGGTGAAACGTATAAAATGATTTATATGAAATATCTTCAAAATGAGATCTGATAAAAAATTTTCAGGGTTATATTCATGTTCAGCACACCAACATACTACAGATTAGGGCCTTTTTAAGTCAGTAATGATCTCAATGCTGACCAGTGAATTATTTAATGGTGCTTCATAGTAGCACCAGAAAATTCCACTTATATTCTTTGGCAAAAAAATACCCATTTAATCTTGAATTCTCTTAGTGAAAAGATGTGCTTAACAGTCATGAGTCTAATGAACATTAACAAAATGCATTCTCCCTTCTGCAATACTGAAGTTTATTATGAATCTGGCTATATCCTTGTGATTAAGATATTAAACATTACAGTTAGTACAGTAGCAATATGTGACTGCAATAACAGCTTTTTAAATTAATGTAACAGTTTAAAACAATATACATTTAGAAATACCATATCATAAATCATTATGTGTATGCTATAATATGTTTTCCAACAAAATTTTATTTTCCAAACATAACCACACAGATATCCATTTTACTATTTACACATCCCACCTGGCCTTTCTAGTACCAGTATCTTATTTTTAAAGCCTAAAAGGTATTACTTTTTCTTCATCCATTCTTTGTTTTTTCCATATAATTCATTTCACTACACATAGTATTTTCTAGTTCCATTCATGTTGTCACAAATGGCAACATTTCATATCTTTTTATCATTGAATAGCATTTCATTGTGTATATATACCATATCTTCCTGATCCAATCATCTGTCAACGGGCACTTAGGTTATTCCCAAACTTGGTTATTGTGAATAATGTTGTAAATTGGGATGCATATACTTCTTCAAATTTGTACTTCTGTATTCTTTGAATAAATATATTTAAATGGGTTGCTGGATCATATGGTATTTCTATTTTAAGCATTTTGAGGAATCTCCATAATGCACCAATATTCCCAGCAACAGTATATAAGGATCCCCTTTTCCTCTATTTCAATGCCCATTACTTTTCATTTTTTTAAATGGTTTAAAGCCTTGCATCCATGACTTTAATCCATTTTGAGTTTATTTTTGTGTATAGGTGTCAAATACTGGCCTAGATTTATTCTTTTGCATGTGACTGTCTAGTTTTCCCAACTTAATTTATTGAATAGACTTTCCTTTCTCTAATGTATACTCTTGGCTTCTATGTCATAGATTAACTGTCCATGTGGGTGCAGGTTTGTTTCTGGGCTCTTCACTCCACAGGTCTGTTGTCTGTTTTTTGTTCTAATACAATATTGTTTTGATTATTATAGTTTTATGATATATTTTGATATCTGGGCATGTGATGCCACCATACTTCCTCTTTTCTTTTAAATCAGAATTGCTTTGGCTATTCATGGTCTTTTGTGGTTCCACATGAATTTCAGTAATGTTTACTACATTTCTTTTAATAGCACCTCTGTGGCTTTTTAGATTACTTTTAGCACAGGTTATAAGCAATTTTCCTTTCATACTAGTAATTCAAAGCATGAAGTCTTCAATTTCATAGTGTCTGAACTTTAAAAAAGTATTCAAAATCACTAACACCAGAATAACTTTGCACTAATACCAGAATAACACCAGAATAACCAGAAAACTGATCTGATTTCTCTTCCTATGTTTAATACTGCCATAAAGCAATGATCAATTAATTCAGAACTTCTTTGCTTAATGAAATAGACTGAAAAGAATCTTACCCCTCATTTTATTGTCAGGGTGATTGCCAAATTATATCAGATAATTTTTAAATTTTCTCCTCAAACTCACAGTTTAGGGAGTCTGCATTATAAACTACCTAGGTTCTACTTCACAATACCATGTAGGATGTTTATGTTTAATTAAAATAACAAGTTTAACAATAACAGCTTTACATAACAATCCCTTAGGTAATAGAGAGAGGTATGCAATATCATTTATGATTTTGTTTGGAGAGTGAGGGAACTCTTGTCCTTGCATTAACTAGAGAAGGGAATGTCTATTTTTGCTAACCAAGTTCCCAAGCCAAAGAAGTCTGACAATCTTCACAGTATACTGGAAAGTGATTTATCCTTATGCTATATATAATTTTAGATATAAATTTTGTTATGAGTATTAATAGAAAGTTGGGATCTGCACTTTGTTAAAATATTTTTTCATGCCACAACAAAATCATATCTTAAATGTACTGCAAAATGTGATAAAACTATTCTCAATCAGATGTTATTTGGTATCCAGTCATGCTAACACAAGGTTTCTCACCCTTAGCATTATTGATATTTGGGACTAAGTAATTCTTTGCTGGGGGCATTTACCTACACATTCTTGGATGTCGACGAGGATCAGTGTGGCCTCTATGGATGAGATGTTGGTAGAACACATGTGTACATATACATACACGCTTTTGCAAACAAAATGTCCAGATCTTGCCAAATGTTCTCTGCTAACAGAGCACCTGGTTCAGAAACATTGCTCCAAAACATGTGAGAAATTGTACTGTTGACTGAAAGTTTATTTAATAATTTTCATTTATGAGGGATCTTGGAATTTCAAAATTACATATTTTATCAAATAAATGTCATTGACAATAATAAGGTATCTTACTTAATGGAAAATGTTTAACTCAATATAAAAGATTAGATTTCAAAATAAGTTGAAATGTATTGTGAAGTTATGATTGTAATAAAACAAATCAGTACACATGAAATTCTGTCTCATACACATACCAGAAAAAAAAATACTCATGTTTATCTGTCAGGAAAACAAGATGCTGAAATTCTAGCCATGATGATTTAATAGTTATTTTATTCTCTGTTACACTGTTGTGGGACAGGAGGGACATGGGCATAGAAATAAAACTTAAACATTAAGAGACAAAAATTTAAGAGGAAGCAAGAGACCATAAAGAAATGAAGTTTTTTCTAGAAGTTATATCTTTCTACTGTGGTTATAGGTCAAAAATGAGTAAAAACTACTAGGAAAAAAATTCCAGATGAATTACATCCTAAGAAAAAGATTCTTTCCTTATGGGTTTCTTCTTTCTTTGAATCCTTATTAATATGTTATATATGTCTAATGCTTTAAATAATTTTTTTAAATGGCATTGCTTCCTTATAAAACAAATAGGTGGCTCCTAATTGGTAGACCTATGTCATAAACAAATATGAAAATTCAGGCTGAATGTCACAACCTTAGCAGACCTGCCCTAGTCCAATGGAAACCACAGATACTATCACCTTAAAGTTTCTGCTCTACGGTTGTGCTCAAGCATAAGTGTACAGATTTTAACAAGCCTTGGCAAGTAGTATAGTTTTGGAGATAATCAGCCTTCAGAAGAAAACATTTGGCCAGAGGCCTTGCATGAGGTTCAATAGTGATGAAATAAAAGAGTCTTTGGAACACAACCAACGCTACTTTTAAGCACTAATGGTTAAAAGACAAAATAGTTTCTTCACTAAAGAAGGGATAATTTAACACTCTTCTCAAGGTAATAGTTAAGTGAAGGTTTTAAAAATGTCTTTATTACAAGTATTCTTGTATACATTTCTCTGTGCATTGTAGAATTTGTATAATTTCCATTTACCTATACACTATTCTCGTCATACCAGCAAGTAACATTCTTTATTCTTTAGATCACAGGTCATATGGAAGTTGAAAATTGTATAAGAGCATATGTAAGAAAGATGTTCCTAAGAATGCTAAAAATTGCCTAATGCAAACATGTAAAAGATTTGGCTGATGTTTCACATAGGTTATGAGCTACACCTGTGTAATATGTAGTTGAATAAAACTTACACATATGTGGGTCTGCTTTTCCTACAGTCCCTATAGCCTAAATATTACCTTGCCAAACCTAAATGTTAAATGACTTACACGGGCTTCAAGTACTTCAGAGTTTTGCTTATTCTCAATTCTTTAATTTATAAAATCTTAGCCTTCCGAAAACCAGGGAAGCACATATACAGAAGTCCAGAAACAGTAAACACTGTTTTCTGAGCAAGCTACCAATGTGTATCCACCCACTGACCCATCCGACCTTCCATTCAGTCAACTTTCCCTCATTCACCATATTTACAAAACATAGCCTATGAACCAAGCATGCTTCTAGAAACTGGGGATCTGTTAACAAGCAAACAATTTCAGAACCTCTCTTTAAATTTATGTTCTCGAGTGGAAGGTTACAATAGGAAGAATATGGACAATAAATAACAAAGCAAATAATCACAAGTTCTCTTACATAATATGGGGTGTGTTGGTGATACATACAATGAATATGCTTTATATGTTTAAAGTAGCACTCAGTGTACTCCATTTATTGTGTTAGTTTCCAATCAGACCACTGTGTTCCTTAGGAATCGCAGTTAGAGCCAACTCAGCTAGAGGACTGTCCATTAGTGGCTTATTTTCTCACATACATAAATCCAAAGGTAGTGCTTATGCTCTATCCAGTGCTCATGCAATGTACCCACAAATCATTGGCATTTTTCCTCTTTCTGTACAGTTCTTCTAGCATGGCTTTCATCCTGAAGGTAACAAAATGGATGCTGTAATCTATTTCTGTGTCCTGCCTTCCATATTAAGAGGAAGGCTAATAGCAAAGGGTAAAAGGTGCCTTCCCTGTTTAGTCAGTTTCTTAAACAGTCCTTGAATTCTGATCCTTATGACTCACATCAAATTATTCATTTCTACTTACAAATAAATAAAAATAACAGTTTGCTTTAAAAGATGGCTGTCCTGGGCTTCCCTGGTGGCGCAATGGGTTGAGGGCAGCACTATGAAGCTATCCAGAGCCACTGTAGCATGAATTTGATGCCCAGGCAGGGAGATTCCCACATGGCGCAGCAGACCTCTCCTGCCTCACCCACTGCTCTCCTCAGCAGTGTACTTCAGTCAATCTGCCTGTTCTGCTCCCCACTCTGTCTCTGGTGAATCCTCTCACCACCCCTCACCTCTGGCATACAACCCAGCATTGTATGCATGAATAAATAAATCTTTTTTTTTTAAAGATTCATTTTTTATTTATACATACAAGCTGGGGTACAGGCCAGAGGCGTGGGGCGGCGAGAGGGTTCACCAGAGACGGAGCGGGGAGCAGAACAGGCAGATCAGAAATACACTGCTGAGGGGAGCAGCGGGCGAGGCAGGAGAGGTCTGCCGCGCCATGTGGGATTCTCCCCGGCTGGGCATCGAACTCGCGTCGCCGCTGCCGACAGCTCCACAGCGCAGCGCTTAACCGCTGCGCCACCGGGGAGGCCCAATAAATAAATAAATCTTTAAAAAATAAAAATAAATAAAAATAAAACATGGCTGTCCTGAATAAAAAAATCAAGGTTCTGATATTCAGCAAGCAGGAATAACAAATATTTGAGAAGTTCACAGTAGTTTTACTCATGCCAACTAGACCTTAGAGTTCCTTAAGGCAGCAAGGACTGTCATTTCAGCAACCAGCACAGTACATATTAAAGACACTCAGTAGCAAGTAGAAGGAACCATGAGAAATGGAGGATTCCATTATACTAGCAGTGGTTACTCCCCTGTTTTCTGAAACAGAATGATCCTAAGATCCTGTGTGAAGCTATTCAAGTATCATACAAGAGCCTGTGGCTATAATTGAACACATAAAGGAAAGATACAGCAAAGTCTTCTACAAGAACCTGAACATCTATTACCTCTAGGCTAATATATACTCAATACAGCCTGGAATATTATATCAAATGACAGGTAGAAACAAACTGTTCTGGAAAAATTTGAGAGAGGGTCTCCAAAGTCAAATACTTATGTGAAAATGACCTAAGTATTAGCTTTATCTTGTGCATTAGTTCAATTTCAGAGTATAAAAGATTATCTGCACAAGTTGTACATAACGTGAAATGCAAATGATATCCTCAGAGAATCTAAGTTTATAAGACCAAAAATATTTTCATATGTGAGGGAAACATTTCAAATGTATTTTGTAAGAGAGCTGTGTTTTGTTGTTGTTGTTGTTGTTGTTGTTTTTATTTTCCTTGTGCCAGTATCTAACCAAAGGTCTACAAAGCTGCAGTATTTGTTATAACTATGAGTTTGGGGACTTCAGCTTTCTGGTTATGCATCACAGTAAAAGGTAAATCAAGTTACCTGAAAATATTCTTGGGTAATACCCACCCATTCTTGTCCCTCATCACAAAGTGAAAGTTCTCAGTGATTAGTACCTGTTTAAAATTTAACTTTGTATGTACACATATGGACATATAGAAACAGACACATGGATATATACATATGGTTAAGGAAGATCATAATATGTAGAAACTACAGAGCTTTTTTTCTTCACTCTCATCCCATTGACTGATGGTGCGGTCATGGTCTATTTTTGTTTCAAAATAACAGGTAAATTTTTTTTATTCTAAATTATGACAACAAAAATTCTCATTAGGTAGGATTTATAAAAATATGAAATAGGATTTGCATTTATGGGCTCATAAGAATGCTTAGAGAAACTCAGTATCAAGTCTAAGTACATGAAAGGAATTCCACAAATAGTGGATATTAATTCTTAAAAATGTATTTTTGATGTACTAGGGAAAACTCATATTTTCCCTAAGAAGATGAATTTGGTCTCTGGGTCTCTATGTGTATATTGCTTTTGCTTTTGTTTTTGGTAAATCCTAGATTTACCAAAACCTTAGATTTACCAAAACCTAGAGCCATCATTCATGATTAGGATTCGTCCTTTCAAACAGAATGAGGTCTGATTTATAAGGAATAATTACAAACTGCATTATAACACTGGTCAACAAATTTTTACAAAAGCAATGTCACTGAAATAAAATTAGTCATTTCCTATCAATTTATATGTGCTCAACACGAGTATGACAGTCAAATTCTAATGTTGGCTCTAGTTTTTTTGTAATCTGCAATAAATGGATGTTTGCATCACAAATGCATGCCAATAGTAATAGGCCTATGGTTAATACCTGTAAAAAATCAAGTCATAGACTACTTCTTAGATTTCTTCACTTGTATCTTGTACAGCTGTTCAGGAGCATCTCTGGGGAGTGTCCAGCCATAGTCAGCCAGCATTGCAGTGGACCATTTTCCCTGGTATCTTGGTTCCATTGATGCGATACCTTCATGAAAATGTCCGCCATGTTCATCACTAACCATACCACAGTTTTCAGGGAAGAAATCCAGATGGGAATGAAGGAAGTGGATCTTTAGAGACATATTGCAGCCAAGTTTCTGAGACTGCATCAGCATGTCTTCTACTAGTTCCTTGTAGTTTTCTGCCCTAACATTCCCAAGAAAGTTTGTAGACACTAGACGAAAAGCATTCCATGCTTGTTTCCCATCACCCTGCAGCAAGTTGTTGAACCGGTCATCTTTGAAGAGCTCTCGAATCTGAGCACTCACAAAAACTCCCTCTTTAATTTTTGCTTCACTGAGTCGAGGAAATTTTTCATGCAGTTATTGGAAAGCTGGCGAAGTCCGGCCCATGGATTTTACGACATTCTTCATTAAAACTAGTTTGATGTGAAGAGGTGGTAGCAGGATTTTGTGAGTCTCGACCAGAGCTAGGTGCTGGATGTTCTTCTTTCCAACTGCTACATTTTGTCTGTGAGCCCATTCCCTCTGCAAGTAGTGCAATTCACTTGCTCAGTTATCCCACTCACATAAACAAACATGTATTTTGTATATCCCTGCTGCAGTCCCATTAAAAGGGCAACTAGCTTCAAATCACCAAAGATGTGCCAGCTGTACTTGTTATACTCAATGGAATTCAGTAGCTGCTTTATGTTATCGTATGCCTCTTTCATGTGGACAGCATGCACTACTGGAATAGATGGAAGACAGTTTCCATTGTGCAAAAGCACAGTCTTAAGTCTCAGCTTTGAATAATCTAGAAACAGTCTCCATTCTTGTGGGTCATGAGTAATTTCTAAGGTATTCATGAGGCCCTCAATATCAGAACAGAATACCAGAGTACTTTCCTTTCTGAAGAAAGGGTCCAACTGCTGGTGGCACTTTCAATAGAAAGTAATTGTGACATCTTCTAGAAGAGTCCATTGTTGGAGTCTTGAGCCTAGCAATTCTGCTTTGTTCTTGAATAAGTCCAAATCACGAACCAGGTCATTTAGTTCTTCCTGTGTTAGTCTGTGTGGGGTTGATGATGCACCACAATGAAAATCTGGATCACTGCATGCTGATGGGACAGGAGAAGAAAGGTCGTCAGTCCACCCTTGTCCTCATCAGATGAATCAAGAGAATATTCTGCTGGAGGTTCTGAAATAGGAAGTCCCTCACCATGTGGAACTGGTCTCAATGCAGACAGAATGTTTGGGTAGACTATTCTCGACTTCTTTTGCTCCGTTATTTCACTGGAAAGATGAGGAACCAAGCAGCAGGAACAGTTTTTCTGTGGTTGCCTGGCTCTCTCCACACCATGGGGACTGCAAATGGCATTGATGGTCTTTTGCCATTGAACTACTGTGAAAGCTGTGTAGTACATGTAGCACAGCATCTATGCAGGGCCCAAGGCTTGTCTTGGTCACCAATCTTGCATCTGAAGTAAAGATGAGAAGCCTTCTTCACTTGAGAAGTGAGACTTTTGTTCTGGTTGGCAAATGTCACTTCCCCACAAATACAGCAGAAATTGTCCATGCTATTAATACACTTTAGAGGTATTACTGTTCTGTATTGTGCCTAAATGGATAAAATAATAACAGTTCTATGGAACAGTAGCTTCAACTATCTTGCGTAAAGTCTGCAGTAGTTTCAATGCTCAACCTTTCAGACGGGGCTTTCTATAGTGCACTGCTGACGTCAGCTTACTTCAGCAGCTGCCTGGCAGTACTATTGCATTGCATCAGAAAATGGTGCAATCAACTCTGCATGATGTGTGCATGACGTTATTATGAAAAGTGATGCAATATTACATCACTCCAGGCTGATTTAGGATGTTGTTGCAGTCCTACTGGATAAATTTCTACAGTGAAACATATGAAATGAATTACATGAAACATCTTCAAAATGAGAGCTAATAAAAATTTTTCAGGGTTATATTCATGTTCAGCACACCAAGACACTACAGATTAGGGCCTTTTTAAGTCAGTAATGATCTCAATGTTGACAAGTGTAATTAGCTATATAAAAAAACACACGATGCCTATGTGTGCATGTGTCCTCATGGACATGGAAGTGCTGATAGATGTTTACAGCTTCTACCCATTTGATTTGTCTCTTCTAAATTTAATCAATGCCCATCAATGTTCATTGACATAAACTGAGAAATGCAGACAACCATATAGTGTTGTCTAAATTCAACAATAAAATTACCTGGCGCTTTTTTGAACATAATATTTATTGTTTTGTTGGCAGTGTAACTTGACCATGGTCTTCTAAAAGTTTTCTTCACCTCATTATCAAAAATAATTCCAGAATCTGTAGTGATGCACGAGAACTCCCTTTGTTCCCCAATGTGAAAGGAGTGGTACAGAGAAAAAGACATGATAAAATTAGAAATAACTTCAATTAATAGTTTTTAACACTGCTAGATATTTATATTGGACCACTTACAATATATATTTTGAAGTTTTTGTGGAATGATTACATATTCAACAAATCTAAAATGTTTAGAAAAATTATACAACATCTCTTAATTCTTTCACCTAAAATTACTTTTCTAGGAACTGCATAAAGGCTGTGTGTCCAGCATCTCCCCAGCTAATGGAGATTCTCAAAGCAGTGACTCTATCCCCTCCATAGAAGCAAATGTACCTTGTCAATTATCTGTATTCAGCACAGCCCACGTACACGGGGGCTAAGGAGAGTAATCCCACAGCATAGCTTTCTCATCATCTAACTTGATCTAAGGATAGAATTTGGATTACCCAAGGCAGGCATTTCCAAAACTTAGTATGCATAAGAATTACATGAAGTGATTATGAAAAGTGATATTTCCAAGGCTTTGATCCAAGTCTTTTAACCAGTGGGCTGGGCCAGTGTGCCTAAATCACTTCTTTTTTTTTTTTTAAGTGAAATGGTTCCTGTTAATGCTTAATAAACATTGATGTGTAGGAGCAAAAAAAATATCTGTGTAGCCTTATTTTTCAGATGTCAGCTTTTGACAATAAGTGTCCACCAGAGACCTAGAAGTCACATTCAACTGCAATGAGCAGGAGTACAGAAATGCTATTTTGCTCATTAAGAGTAAGTGTGCATGTGTTGAAATGAAACAGCAGAGCTCTGCGATGCCAATTAAAAAAAAATAGGAACTAGTAACATTTACCTGTATAGGAATTCTGTGCAATTTGGACTTCGTTAGAAAATACTCAATGTTTAGACCATACAAATGTATCAGTCATAGAGGGTATCATAATTCTGTGCCACAAATCTGGGGACGTTAATTGGGGTCTCCAAAAATTAAAAATAAATGATACTGATTACCTACTATGGCCATAAAATAAAAAATAAATAATTCCACAAAAAGGGCAACAATATGTTTTGTGTATGTATACATATATACATTTCTATGTATATCTGACTTTTAATGTATTACAGTGTTTAATAAAAATCAATTAACTTTCAAAGAGTAAATGTTCGTGGTCAAAAATTTTAACATAGAAATAGTTCATCATGAACTGCTATCCCTACAGGTATTTCAAGGATAGAATCAACTGCTAGTTAAGGCTGTCTTAAGTTTTAAAAGTGGCAAAAACATAAACACTCACACACACACACACACACCCCCCCATATATATATACACACGTATATATATTTCTATTTTTTGTCCATTTTGAAAATGTACATAAATGTACATATATGTATATCTGAGTATCTATACTCTATATACACATACTTTATATGTTTTATGCATACATATATACATCAAGGTAATCTAAAATTATCAAATCATGAAGGACAAGTTAAAAAAAATAACATTTTTGCCCCTCAAATTTATCCAGCCTGCCCGGAGATTGCTGCTATTGACCGTGAGCCCCTGGGGAGTATTAAGGTCTTTATAGGCATCGTTTTCTGCCTAGGCTGTATTGACCCCAAACAACTTAGCTATTGGTGGTCTCTCAGGGTCAAAGTCTAAGGAAAGATCAATATAAACTGCAAACAATCTCATGTTGTTTTGAAAGAATTTACAAGGTGAGAGGAAATAGAGTGTGGTCAAATGTTGACTTCAGCATCTAGACCCATGGCTTAAAAAAACAAACAAACATAATTTAAATACTTAACATGAGAAAATGATCAGAGAATCTATTAACCTGCATACTTAGAAACATTTGTGAGAGATATTTTGATGCCTTTGTATCTCAAGTACCCCTCTTTTTAATTTTAGTTTTTATTTTTTCTAGTTTTGCTGAACTTTGACATATTTATGATATAAAACATGGTGTTCTGATATGATTACCATAATCAAGCTAATTGTCAGATTCATCGCCTCACATCATACTATTTCTTTGTGTGTGGTGAGGATACTTAGGTGAAGAGGATGTGGAGAAATGGGACCTGTTTGTACATTACTGATGGAAATGGACATGGATACAGCCATTATTGAAAAGTGTGGCTTTCCTCAAAAACTTAAAACTGTATGATCCAGCAACCTCACTTGTGTTATATATCAAAAAGGGTTGAAATAGTGTGTGAAAGAGAACTATGTCTATGCCTGCATGTTCACTGCAGCCATTCAAGAGGTTGTTTTACAAAAAATATGAGGCCCAGAAAGGTATGCATTTTTAAAGAGTAACAAGTGGAAACTAGAAGACTCTAGGAAGATGCTTTAAAAAGAAAGGAAATTATCTACCACCATATTATTAATGAACTATTGGAATACATTTTTCAGATGAAAATTCACAAGAGAGTACCTCCTATTACTTTTTCTTAGGTATCTACTTGAGGTGAGTTGCACAAAACGGAGGAGCATACCTAGAGAATTTGGGGGATCCAAGCCAGCTAGGACTAAGGCAAAGGGATTCTCCAGGATGAAAGTGGGTAGAAGCCACCGGTTCATATTAGAGAAGGAAGAAACAAGCAACTAGACGTGTTTGACAGCATAGAGAATCATTAAAAAGTTCTTCCGGAAATTAGCACAATCAGTGATAAATGGAAAAATTAAGCTAATAAGAAATTCCAAAAAAATGCTTCTCCCTAAACATTTTTTAGCTGTTATGATTTATATACTAATCAAATATTGACATAACTGTTGCAAGAATGAGAACAGGTGTGTGTGCATGTACACACACACATATGTGCTAGGGGACAATCATGAAGAGCTAAAAAATGTTGAAACTTCAATAACAATTGCAAAAAAAAGTCAAGAATAATGTAGATTATAGGCACATTAATTGGAAATATGGAAGTAAATATAGAAAAAAACTCTAAGAGATAGAGGTAGTTGTCTTAGAGTATTGGTTTTTGTAATAAGGAGGTGATAAGGAAGAAGACTGATTCTGCTTGTTATATCTAGTTTTTAACGTGTTCTTTATAAACAAATTATTATTGTTACCATATAATCGGTGTTTGAAAGGAGTTTTAGTTTTAAAATCTTCATGCCACGTGTATCTATGAAGACATATACATATGAAGACACATACATATTGTTACAGTACTGTTTGTAATAGCAAGAGATTGGACATAGACTAAATACCCATTAATAGGATCACAGGGAAATAAATAATAACAATGTTTACAACTGGATGATAGCTTTGTCAACAAAACTGCAAATATTGATCTGGAACTCTCTCTAATATTTATTCCTAGGCCAAAAAATTAGACACGTTTTAGTTGCTGTCCTTTGAGGAAAAGTTTGTGTTACATGTGTGGAAGGGAATCTTAAATAATCACTGCAGTGTGCTGTGACACATGGGTGTAGATAGATACATATATATACACACACTGTGGAGAAGTGTGTGTTGTGTGGAATTTTGGACCTTCAAAAAAGTAGCATGTGAGTCAGAAGATTCCTGTGCCTTGAGCTTGCCCTGTTGCTTCTTTCCTTTATCACACAGGAGGGAAAAACTCTTCTTTGCCTCAGTCCTCACTTCTATATGGTAGGTACACTTATTTTCATTTGATTATTAACTCACTAATTTTCACAAATATTTCCAGTTTAAAATTTCCTTTTATGACTGCTGCTGGAATAGCTAAACCAAATAAGCCCAACAAACTATTTCAATGAAAATCTTATTGTCTGTATTTAGAAATTTTTTAAAATGTAACTAGTTATTCCAGTAACACCCTATCTGTGATTTCTATTCTAAGGAAGAGGTAGACATGTCTCAAAAATGTATGGCCCAAATTTTTCATCATTGCATTTTTTTATCACAAGAATTACAAATATTATTTCATGTTAAACCAGTCAGCATTGAAACATATCAGATTCAATCTACAAAACAGATTTTTTTTTCACTGTAAGTTTATTAAGAAAAGGGGTCTCCCTGGTGGCGCAGCAGTTAAGTGCTGCTCTGTGGAGCTGTCAGCAACAGTGACATGACTTCGACACCCAGCGGGGGAGATTCCCACATGGCGCATCGGACCTCTCCTGCCTCGCCCGCTGCTCCCCTCAGCAGTGTATTTCCATAGATCTGCCTGTCCTGCTCCCCACTTTGTCTCTGGTGAACCCTCTCGCTGTCCCACACCTCTGGCCTGTACCCCAGCTTGTATGCATAAATAAATAAATCTTTAAAAAAAAGAATGCTAATAACATGAAATGTAAGATCAGAATCTAAAAAGACAAAGCTATGTATATCTTGTAGGTCAAGTTTATTTAAAATGTAAATAGTATCCACTTAGGTTAAGTATGTACCTATTGATCTATCTTATCTTCACACGGATGCAAAGACACCAAAATAATAGTAGTTCCCTGTGTTTTCCCAAAGAAAGTTATCCACCTTATTCTTGACTTTATTCTCATTAGTAGTCTCCCTGTCCTTTATATTTCAAAACATGCTGTATTGCTTGAAATGGTGCCTGTATAGTCACATCATGGAATGGGAGAGCCACCACCACACTTGTGTTCACATTGACACAAAGAGCAGCACCTCACCACCTCTTACCCCACACCTGGACACATTTATTTCTGGCATGTCACCTAGGACAGGTAGCAGACCAGCATCCAAGCCACTTGGAGCTCTTGGTCACAATCATCTAAATATAAACTTTGGTCATCAGAATAATAAGTCAGTATTTTGCAGGTTTCCTAGATAATGAGAGCTAATTATAGCGAAAGAGTATAACAAAAACTACTCTCAAATTATGTATAAATTATATAGCAATGCAAATGTTTTGTATAGATCAAGGACAGGCAACCTAGAGTCATAGGGCTGAGCTTTATAGCCATTCTTATTTTTGGACCAATCAGCTCCTGATAAATTATTGCAAATTATAGTGATTTCTGACAGCTACTTTTAGCAAGGTGATTTGTTACTTCAGATGGATTTATTACCTAAACTATTTCCAAACCCCTTACAATTTATAACCACAAACTTGAAGTTTATAATTTTGTAAGTTTCCACAAATAAGCCCCCTATCAAATTTCTCATATTTACTGGGTTTGAAACATTTTTACATAATTGAAAAAAAAATCAGTCTCTGTGTATCATGTCCTTAAGTCTACTTCCCTAACTCACCGGAAGGAGAGAAAAGTTAAAAGTGTCCTCTTCATTGCAGAAGATATATTTGTTCTTGTCGCAAATCATCTAAATTCTAAAGATCATTGTACACTACAGATCTTGTTTCTATGGTTACTTTGGAAGAGAATGCATATTATTGCACACAAATCCACTATTTTAAGAATGACAAAAAAAGGTACAAAGCCAAACATGCATCTCCCATTATTTTTAACCAAGGTCATCACAAGATTAGAAGAACTAAGAACAGAGTAGGAAGTGAATGTCAAAAAAGGAAAATAAAGAGACAAAGAGAGAAAGTGTGCACAAAATTTCCTGAATACAACATTAAATTATTATTCCCTCCAAGGACACAAAGCACATTCTCTGTGCATGTGTATTTTTAAACCATGTAAATAAATAAAGAGTAACATTGATGGAAAGACAATAAGTTTTAAGGATGACCTCTGCAGTATAAATCTGAAAAAATTAGTGCTTCTGTATTCAACCATTATAATACTGAATTCCCGTTAATCGTTATTTCAAAGTTGATGAGCAATTATATGAAGGGAAAAGAAATAATCATGAAATAGAACTTGTGAATGCATCATTAAATGTTGAAGTCCAAAAAAAAGCATATAATATGTAGTTTCTATCCTAAGGAAAATTACCATTTTTTCTATTTAGAAAACTGAAACGAATTCACATGATCTATTAGATGTTAAAACATGAGACATGAAACAGGTGTCAAGGGAAAGAAGCAAAAAGAGATGCAAGGAGTTAGGTTGTCACACTAAAGTCACGTGCCACGGAACATTCAAAAATTTCTAAAAGTGTGTCAACTATCAAATGTTGGTGAGTATGAGGGGAAATAAGAATGCATTCTCTTCTGGCAAGAGTAGGAATCAAGGTAGTCATTCCTGAGTGCAATCTGGTTTTGCTTAATGAGCCTGGAAAGACACATTCCCACTAGCCTACAATGCAGGAGGGAATAAAAGCAACATGTGTATGACGGGAGGCTGGAACCAAATGGTATCTCAGGAAGTGGGTCACTTACAAATATCTGTGCAATACTCTATAGCAATTAGATACATAAGATGATACACATTTAGACTTTTTGAACTCTTTTTATGATTATAAATTAAAAGAAATGATTTTATAATACAACATCATTTCTGTAAAACAGTATACAGTACACATATCTATGGATCTTTGTTAAACTTGTTTCATAGAGAGAACCTAAATGGGAAGGAAGTAAGTGGGGAGAGGAGATAGAATGGCTAGAAAGAGTTTAAGTGTATTAATAATGACACAGGAGATTAATTCAGTCAACTCTCCAGAATTTGACAGTGTCTGAAACTTTAAAACTCTATTTTTGTGAGAAACATTGTCATATCACCAAGGAATTTTCTGTATGAGCAAAGACTGAACTTTCAAGCACCCCTACTAAGAACCTGGTTTTTAGAGCTTTGCAGTTTCTTAGCAAATGTTTAATACGTTTCTCCTTAAGAGGCTAATTAAGCCCTCTTTATAATCACTACATTAATTTCTAAAAAATAAAATCAGAAAGTCTAGTGACCATAAGATTTAAGGACATTGAGTTATATAAGTAGTGTCAAATCACTGTTGTAGATGTCATTGAAGTATCAAAAAATACTTGTACACTCATGATAGCCCTATGTGATTTCTAAAATGCCATCTCTTCAAATGTCAATATTCTGATCCCCAATTCTGTGACCTTGGAATTTATCCCTTGGAATTGTAAGCACAACCTTTAATGTCTAGAAATGCTATTCTACAGTTGACGCTAGTAACCTCAAATATGTGGCTTTGTGGAACCAATCACAGAGAGGGGATATTGATAGTGAGGTATTTAGTCAGCCACAGAAAACAACTCACAAGGTTTTTTAATAGCTCAGGTATTTTACACTCCAAAGATCATTTCTCAGATTTTACATCATAAAGTGTATTTTAGTAATGGTTTTACTGGATTGAATGAAAGTTAAGGCTTTCTGAAATCTACATTTTTTAATCTGTCTCCATTCCCCCAGCCTACATGGAATAATAAGCTATAAGATCTGCACTAACAGAAATTCTTTACAGTCAATTTGAACCATAATAAAAAATAAAAACTGCTATGAAATCACTGACACAAAATCCTGGTTTATAGTGGACCTGCTTCCTCTCATTTCTAAGGATTTCTCAGGTCACCTGTGGGAAAGTTTGTGGTAGAATGGATCATCATAATCTGAAGTGACATTTACTTTGGCTAAGAAACAAGACTTATCATGACCAATAGCAGAAGGAGGTCCATGGGTTTCCCTGTTCTGATTTCATGGGATTGTTGTGCCCTGAACCACTAATCTGTTTCCATCATTTAAGACCTGCTACTCCAGTTGGAGCCTGATATTCTGAATTGGTGAAGATGTTCTAGAGGAGACAGAATCCTCAAAGGCTTTGCAATGAACTTGAAGAAGAAAAGAGCCTGACCCAAATCTCGCATATGATTGATGGCCTGCTAGATGTGAGTCTCATTGGCAAGATTCCATCATTTGCTATAAGTAATTAGTGCTTTAAGTCATGTAGGTAAATTTTAACAATGCTGCTATTCCATAGATAATGTAAATGATTCAAGGGCAAGTAACCAGAGATATGAAAATGGGTCTGGTGTCAGGATTTGAAGGCCTACAGCTATAGGATAATAAACCGAGGTATCTATGGTTCCTGTGTTGGTTTTTCAGAACTAAGTATGTCAAAGTAATCACAGAGAGCTAGATAAAATACAGGTTGCTACAACAGGGCTAAAGATTCTTAGATATGGCATTCCTACAACAACCACATTTAATTTCTTAAACAGTTTTATTAATATCACCTCTGAGCCATGTATAACTTAGAATTTACAACACCATATGGCTTAGAACAAGATTTGGGAACACAGTGCATTGTCAGATATAGACACATCATTTACTAAAAATTCTACTGAGCTGAGAAAACATTTTTAATAGGCAGCATCTTTGTCCCTATACAACCAATGAATGGTAGATAAGTTTGAGCAGACATAAAAGAGCATACAGAAGAAAAATTGCAGAGACACAAGCAAGAGATCTACAGTGGATGGGCTATGGCTGTAGGATGGGTGGTGGGGCAGACACATAATCAGCTTGAAGTAATTGCAATAAGCGGAATGACTCATTTGGAGCAAGGACAGCCTTTGAAAGAGAGTCATAAACAGAGTTGGCAATGATTATTAACTTCCATTTGTATGCTACACAATACATTCCAAAACACTTCCACATGTTTTATCTCAGTTGAATTGGAAAACAAACCCGAGAGTTAGAAAAGGCAGGTATTGTCCTCCCTTTTTTATATGCAAGGAAAGGAATACAAAGAGGTTAATTGAGCTGGCTGAGGTCACTTCACGAGTTAGAGAACAGCAAGGAACAGAACCTAGGTTTCCAGGATCTGTGTAATGTATTTTAACCACCCCTGGTTGCACACAGCAGTTTTGCTGAACAAAGAAATTCTTCACTCATGTACAGCTTAGAGAACGTGGCACTTTTAGCCAGTCTTACCATATTAATAACCATGATGTCAGTTTCTCTCTTCCGCAGCCATGAAATCACAAGACCACAGAGGTTATCTGGTTCATCCACCCTCAATTGTGCCATAACACTCAGGAGTCCAAGATCATATTAACCTTTTAGGCAGCCCCATGAAAATGTTTATTCCTATTGATCTTAAGGCCAAACTTCTATTTCAGAGAAACATATGATGCATAGAATAACTTAGTTTTACTTAGAAAAATAAAATCTTCCCTAAAGTATATGTTCTAACTGCTTTGCTTCAGATGGATGAAAAGAATATGCAGTATTTACAGTGTGTACTACGATCATGGATGATGATTGTTTAAAAATCACCTTACAATACAAAAGAATAATAGATATCTATTTTCCAACCTAGGATGTAATTTTCTGCATCCCAAATATCTAAATCAAATTCCTTAGCAATCAAGACTAGGAGAGGGGGGAGCAAAACAGCTGCGGTAGGACTTCTAATCACAACCTGTCAATACCTGCTGCTGATTGATCAGCAGTGGGTTCCACTTTTAATTGTCAAACAATTGATTTTCCCAGGCCATGCGTGTGAAGTCTAGGAGAAAATCTCTTGTCCCTCCTGCTTGGAACAACGGAACCCCAAATCAAAATAACTTCATTCCATACCCTAATTATATGTGTTCTCAATATCTCCAGTTCAAAAATAGCCCCTTCCTTCCTGTTGAACATCTCAAGCACAAGAAAATATAATCTAAAGTGGAAGTGAAAAGCGCGATCTGAATCAAGGGAACTGCTTTTCATGAGGCAAATCTGCACTTCTGCATTTGAATCTATTTCAGATTTGAAGATACATTTCTCTTCCTACAATGGTATTATCATTGATTGTGAGACTTGTATGAATAAATGAGGCTTAAAATACAACTACATGACTTAAAGTCCTTTCAGCAGTGAGAATACTTACAATTTGTCCTCCAGTTGGAAACTCGAACTGCTGCTAGCAAAACTGAAATTTGTTTAATATTCTACCTCTTTCCTCATTGACTGCCTAATGTTTTTGAGTTAGTCAGTTCAGTCCATTTCTGATTGATGGGCACTGTAGCAATCTAGCTGCTGGTGCTGCTCCCTTATAGCACTGGATGTTGCTTTGCATTATGCATCAAAATATTCACATTGTTCCTTTGCTATATTTTAGTGAGGCACATTCCCTTTTTCTTTATTAAGCAAGATCAATTCCACACAGTGTCTTTCCATTTACTTTGGAACGCCAAAATACTGTGAAGAATAAAACGAACACAGGATACAGTCACTGATCTCAAGATGATGAGATTGATAAGTGGAGCTCTTGTAGTCTGGGCTCTCCTAAGCCTTTCAAATGTATAGATATCCTACTACTCATTTTTTTAAAAGGAGGAGAGTTGGAGACTTAATCACTTGCTGTAGGTCCCTTAGCAAATGCATAGCATGTCTCTACTTCCAAACCTAGTGCTTTTTTTCCCCCTGATATAAGTATTTTAAATATTTTAAAGAACCAAACTTTGTGCTGTTTACCCTATAGGGTTATTTATTCTATATATTGGGTATTTCCTTTTTTTAATGAGATAACATTGGTTTATAATATGCATGTGATTCAGAGACATAGGATAACACTTCCTCAGATGCATCTCTTCATACCTCACCTGCCACCAAGGTACCTATTGTCCTGCAGCATAGCCCATTGTGGCCTCTCTCCACTGTGCTTCCCTCCTCACCCTCTTGTAGCCTCAATTGCAGTTTTCAAAGGTTTATCATTGCTTATTTCTGACCTGTTACTGCTTTTTTTAGATTTATTTATTTATGCATACAAGAACTGGGGTGTAGGCCAGAAGTACAGGGGGTGAGAGGATTCACCAGAGACAGTGGGGAGTAGAACAGGTGGATCGACTGAAGTACCCTGCTGAGCGGAGCAGCAGGTGAGACAGGAGAGGTCCGCGGCGGCGCCATGTGGGAATCTCCCTGGCCGGGGATGGAACTCGTGCTGCAGTGGCTGTGGACAGCTTCATAGGCTGAGACGTAACCCACTGAGCCATCAGGGAGGCCCTGACCTATTATTGTTATTTCTGACCTGTTGTTTTGTTTCTCTATATCCCACATATAAGTAAAACCAACTGGTATTCATCATTCCTCTTCTGACTCATTTCACACGGCATTATACTCCCCAATTCCATCCATGTTGTTGCAAAAAACAAGAGTTGATCTTTTTATAGCTGAGTAGTATTCCTCTCTCTCTATATATATACCACATTTTCCCAATCCACTTCTCTGTCCTTGGGTTCTTTTATAACTTGACCATTATAAATAGAGCTAAATGAACATAGGAATGC
The DNA here is from genome assembly GCA_004024925.1 of Scalopus aquaticus. Lineage (NCBI taxonomy): Eukaryota > Metazoa > Chordata > Mammalia > Eulipotyphla > Talpidae > Scalopus > Scalopus aquaticus. Next base: position 14,051 of record PVIJ01007356.1, on the reverse strand, counting down.
ATGCATTCCTCAAACTAGCGATTTTGCATATTTCAGGTAAATACCTAGGAGTGGAATTGCTTGTTCACTATTTTCTCTTTGGTAGTAATGCATTTTGAAGATCTTGCATACACCAAGCACCAGAAATTTTTATACAAAAATTTAATCACTGGTTGCTTCTTAAATCTATTAATGTTCTTCTTAAATAATGTGTCTAAGATTCTTGAAATCTCTGAAATGTTTAGGAATCAAGTACCTGTGGGCACATAGTAGATACCCAACAGCTAATTGTTGAATAAAAGAGATGTTATGAATAAAGACACTTACATAGTTTATATTATGTGCTAATTACCTAGCTTACATATTATGTGTGCGTGTGTGTGTATTACTCATTTAATATGAATAACAACCTATGATGTAAGTAAATGATCATCACCTTATTACAGTAGAAATCAACTGAGTGCGATAGTGTTGGTACATCATAAAACCGATGTTCAAACCCAGGCATCCAACACAGTCATTTCTATTAAACACTATGCTCTGAATGAATTAAGTTCAATAACAAGTAATTGGAACTACATAGTTTCAGACATATATGAGTCATTTTCTTTGACATCTCTGGCACTAATCAGTTTTATATGATACATTGTGTGTCCCTAACAAATTTTATAAAATGAACACTAAGTACATATGGTGATAGTTTTTATTGAATCATATTATTTTATAAAACCAAAGTACAGTGTGTATAATTTCATCAATTTTAAGGATCCTATTTCATGAGGCACTATCTGGACAATGCAAATTATAGCCTGTTTGCCAATGTCAATACTAAAGGCACCACAGGGAAGAGAAAAACCAACAATTGGGAGATTACATCATTATGGATGCAATTTCCTCAACATCTTTTAAATGTACCTAACCAAAGATTGATAGCAAATTTAATGAGCAATCTGTTCTTATGCTGAATGTGCATGATGCTATTATATTAAATGGAAACAACTGGAAATGTGTCAGAAATGCACTTTACAACATTAGTTGAAAATGCCATTGATTGATCAGTATCACACTGTGTTTGACCCCAAAGAACTACCTTTACAGTATGCAAGACAAATGACGTGAAAAAGTTTCAAGTAAAATCCATGTTTTTTAAAAAAGAAAAACAGCTATTCTTTCTTAGAGAAAATGTCGATGTCTCTTTGAAGCAATATGCCAATAAAATGTCTCCTGTCACATAAGAGAAAGCAACTGTTTGGATAAATTATGTTGTCTTATCCTTTTGATATGCTAGGCATTGATTTGGTAAACTGCTACATATATTGTTTTACTCTTACAGCTGTAAATTATATCTGGTTTCTACCCAATTGCAACATATTTAATGGATATTTATTGAGAAATTATTTCTGCTTGACTCCACTGGTAAAGGTAAGGGAGGAATGGAGGTCATTTAATGCTTTGCAAAATGATATCCAGACTGCAGGGAAGAAGGGGCATGTAATGAACAGAAATTTACCCTGAATGGGTCCCAAATATCCCCGCTTCAGTCCCTACTTTCATATCAACGTGTGTTAATTGATAGATCTAACTGGTTACAATTAGGAGAATGGGCATTTTTAGCAGTAAGAAGCAGAGAACAAATCACAATTATTTGCTTGAAATAAGAATTAATTACACAGGTCTTAGCTTTTAACTTTGTCCAATTGTCCCCTACCAGCCCCCACAATTGGTAGAGTCAAGGTGGAGGTAGCAGTTAAGCCAAAAAAGCATTACAAATACTGGTAGGTACAACAGATAGAAATATTTTCCTAAAGCATGAAGTGGATGAAGTAATTTAAACAGGGAATTAAAGGCATGAAGAGGATGAACTAATTTTAAGAGAGAATTAAAGGCATGAGGAGGATGAGCTAATTTAAAGAAGGAATTTAAGGGAGTTTATCTTATTATGGTCAGCCAAGGACATAACCTCATTACAAACCTAAGAGCCAAAATTGGTCATTTCAAAGAGACAGATAAAAAAAAAATCAGATTGAATATGTATATTTAAATGTTTGGAATTAAAAGGAAGGAAAATAATTCAATCAGTCTCTGATTTAACATGAAAATTAATAGTTTTCAATAACTTACATTCAAAATCAATAGTTCTCAATCCATGATCTCTCCAAGTTCCCTGAGGCAACTACTTTTAACCATATCTGTTATTTGTTATTGTGGTAAGACACACAATTCAAAAAGATACATAGATAGAGCTCTTGCATCACGTATTAGCTTTTCTCCACAATCTTTGACTCCCACCATGAAACATGAAGGTACAACTCAATTACCTGATTTGTCACCTCCTCCATCTCTCCTCATGCCCACTTGATCAAAATTTTAAATCACTTTTAGTGTTTTAATTGATTATTTTGCAAATGTAACTAATACATAGTCTCTATTTCTTATTTAATTTCCTTTAGACATTCTCTCAACTATTGACTATGGTGTGACTACTGGAACCCCTATGTTGACTCCACCACTCTTACCCAACCCCTTGCCAATTCCACTTGCAACTCCCTATATTTTTATATTAGGGTAATTTTATTCTTTAAAACTAATTACAGATTTACTTGTGTACAGATATTTTCTGAAGGTTAATAACCAATAAGGACTTACATGAATTAACTGTATAAGTGTTTTTCATTGCAAAATATACAGCAGAGGTTAAAAGCATTCCTTTAATTGATTAGCTTTTCTATGGTTCAATGTCAGGACAAGAATGCAACCCACAGAGTATTCCTCACATCAAGGACAAATTCTGATTTCTCACCCTAGTTGTAACAAATAATTCTATTTTACTTGGCTTCATATGTATACCTTGATCTTCTACTTGTTTCGCTTTTCATGCATTTTTTTTTCTTTTTACTTCTTTTATCTTGTGAGTAAATAAACAAGACAATTCTTTCCTATATTAGTATCTTTCAGAAGTTTTTGGTTTGTTGGCTGTCACATGACTGCTCATTAGCTCCCATCTTATTCAGGTAACCATTCTGGAGCCACTGACACATCTTCCCTAGTGCAACTTTCAAGGTCCTATAGACTGAACATCTGTGTTCCCCCTCTAGCTCCCACTTACAGTATTGAAACCTGTCGCCCCCCACCCCCAAGATGGCAGAACTTGGAAGTGGGGTCTGTGGGAGAGTGCACCCTTATAAACAGGATTAATGCCCTTATGAAAAGGACCCCAGAAAGCTCCCTTGTCCCTTCTGCCCTGTGAGAACAGAGAGAAAATTTGGCCTTCAATAAGTCAGCCAACTCTCACCTGATCCTGAGTTTGCAGCTGCCTTGATCCTAGACTTCCCAGTCTCCAGAAGTGTGAGGAAGACATTTTTGTTGTCTATAAGTCACCTAGTCCATGGGATGCTATAGCACCCAAACAGTGCAAGATACTAGGTCTCCCATAGAGCCTTCATGCCAGGATTTTGTTACCTGTATTTCTTCAGTCATGGCTGCTCTTTCTGCAATTCATGGCCTCTGTTCCTGCTGGGTTTTCAACAGCTCTCAGTAACTATCTCTGAAAAGGTCAACAGAAGAGAGGCCTTTGAAACACTCTCATATATGAAAAAGAATATATTTTGCATTTGTAAATGATGGACAGTTTCAGTGTAGCATTTCAAGTTAAATATCATTTTTCCTAAGAAATATAAAGTCATTATGCCTTTATCATCTGTAATCCACAGGTGATAAAAACACAAGTCTTTTTTTTTTTACTCTTTTGAGCAGACCTGCTTTTCCTCCTTAGTCTTGAAGTTTTGGAGAGATTCTTCTTATTCCTAATACCCTGAAAATTCAGAATGTACACATAGATATGGAACTCAAAATCTCTCCATACCAATTTGTGATTACCTTAAATTTAGATCATTTATGGGTCAAGAAAAGTTTGTCCCCATTTTTTCCTCTTTATTCTTACTCTTTCTCTTCTTTATTCTAATTAATTGAAGTATAACAGACACATAAAGGAAGTATATGGACCAATAACTGGATAATTCAAAAAAAATTTGATTTCTTGACCATCCAGTCAAAAAAATCTGATCATAAAAAACAAGATTTCCCTGTTCTGACTTCTAATTACTACATGTTGTATCCCATACAATGTAGTAGGCCCACGAACCAAGATGCAGAAGTAGGAATAGAACCCACTTAACATCATCGCAATGACTCACTTGAGGAATTCCTTCCCCTAATAGCTGTACTCTGTAGGCTTAGGGGTCATACTGTCTCTAAAAGCATTATTTTCACCAAAAAATTTAACAAATTCTCCAGTGAACGTTAAACTACCATCTGAGCATAATTTGCACTCCTTGTGCTGAGAAAATAGAGAGCAATAGAAAAATGTCAACCTCTCGGGTCACTGACCCTGAGCAAGAGAAGGTGGTGTTAGAAAGGAGTGTGTTTGGAAGCAAATGATCCAAATGAACCAAAGTACTTGTTGGTGTCCACTTGCTCTGATTAAATGGTAACATGTATAAAAATCACATCTTGAGAATGTGATGGTGTGAAGACTCAAATCCTTTAGGGATGAGGGCGTGTTTCAATGTGCCAATTAAATCAGTTAGGCCAGAAGAGAGAGAAGCTGAGAGTAAAGGGTTTTAAATGGATAATAGAGGGTATAGAAGATGAGTATCAGTTGTACCCTTGAGGTCTACAGAGTTGGAAAAAGAAAGCACACTCACCATCCTCTTATAATTTTTCTTTGGGCAAAGATGCCCATAGTATCATTAGCACTCCCTGAACTTGCTCTGCTAAGTGATCTGAGGGGTCCAAGATGTGTTTTTGTGGCCATTGCTGTATTTTTTCACTTTTTTTTTTATTTATATCTTTTACATTTTGTATTCCCCTTGGGCAATCCACCACCAATTCACCCATGATCCATCTCCATGGTCCCTTGTGTTCTTTTCTACTCTATTTTGTGCCCTTATCCTCCCCCTCCTCCCACCCCCCAAGTGTCTCTCCTATTTGGTTTCCCTATAGTCCTGTTATAAGTGAAACCATTCGATATTTTTCTCTTTCTTTCTGGCTTGTTTCGCTGAGTATGATCCCCTCTAATTCCATCCATGTCACTGAAAATTGCATGTGTTTATTTTCTTTGAACGCTGAATAGTACTCCATTGTGTATATGTACCCCATCTTCTTGATCCAGTCATCTATTTTTGTACATCTGGGTTGCTTCCATACCTTTGCTATTGTGAACAGTGCCGCAATGAACATACGGGTGCATGTATCCTTTTGGATTAGTGTTTTTGTGTCCTTTGGGTAGGTTCCCAAAAGTGGTATTGCTGGATCATATGGAAGCTCCATGTTTAGTAGTTTGAGGAATTGCCATACAGCTTTCCATAGTGGTTGAAAAAGGAACTCTTCTACACTGCTGGTGGGAATGTGAATTGGGCCATTGCTGTATTAACCGTCAGAACCAGAGGATCAGTTTCCCAATATGTTGCTGAAAGTATAGGCCGCTGTTAACCCACAGTTATCAGCACCCTCTAAAAATTCCTCTCAACTGAAGAATCTTGTCTTCCCCAGACAAACTGCATCTAATAATTGCTTGAGATTTGTAAGTTTCCTCCCTCTGGTCCCAAGAACAGATAAATCTAAAGGTCCATGACCTCTTCCGAGGTTCATGTGGAGTCTATGGGTCCTCATACTGTACTACAAACCTAGTTCCTCCCCCTACACCTGCCTTCTTGCCTTCCCCACTAAGGTTTTGATTGTAATAGTGTTTCCTAATGTACCCAACATACTCGATCTTACTGAACCACCTCCTGGGAAAACCAAATTCTAATCACTGCTGTCAACTGTATCCTTCACCTGCTTCAGGTGTTTTTTGTTGCATACATTCATAAAAAGTTCTTACCTCTGGAGATCTTCAACCTTTGTTTCACTACATATGCTTATTTCTTCCTACTGTCCTCAAATTTTGTATTAATAATGTTTGGCAGAGTACATATTTCTTGGACCAGATTGTTCAGTAAGAAATTACAAGGCTTGGTCCACCGGCTGATAATTCTATACTCAAACATTCAATAACAATAACACTAAATAATTGTTCTTTAGAATTTAGATAAGTGATCAAAATTTAGACCAAAATAATCATTTTAAGTCTCTTTAGGGGTTCTAACAATGTTTGTGAAACAATCAGCAATGTGAGATAAAATTCTCAATGCTCTCAAAAATCTTTTGAAAAAATCTGAACCTACACATAATCATTTAAAAAACTAAAGATTTATGCAGATTGGAACAATTTAGTATAGAAATATTTGTAAGATACAAATCTGAAGGAGTATGTTTGGGAGTTAAAATAATTGGGTTTTTTTTTTTTTTTTTTTTGGTAAATAAAGAACACAGGTAAGGTCAAGTGGGGCTGTTTAAATTTTTGTATCATGATCCCACATGGTTAATTGATGAAGATGTGTTAATCCGCACTGTTTCTGAACTGGAAGCCATTTATAAAAGTTTTACCTCTATCTTGCTAATAGGAGATGGTTTTCTTTCAAAATCCCCGCTAATCACACAATTTCTTAATTAGTAAGAAATGCTCATAAAGTCAGACACTATAAAAGGATTCCTCATCCTAGAATGTAGCCTTAGGTCTGTCACATAATAGGTGCTCATTAAGATTCATATGGTTTGTATAAGTCTAGATCTGTTCACTTTCTCATGACCTACAAAATAGTAAATGTCAAAATACACATTGCATGACTCCATGTACTTTGCTGCTCAAAATATTTGTGGGATGCATGTGGAATAATAAAATACTAGTTAAATATTTGTATATATGTATTTTTAAATGGAATCTTCTTAACTGTATTCCTGATTGAAAATCTGAATTTTGGGCCTCCCTGGGGGTGTGATGGGTTAGCACAACGCTATGGAGCTGTCTGCAGATGCTCATGAGTTTGATGCTGGGGCAGAGAGATTCCCACATGGTGTGGCAGACCTCTCCTGACTCGACCACTGCTCCCCTCAGCAGTGTATTTCAGTCAATCTGCCTGTTCTGCTCCCCACTGTCTCTGGTGAACCCTCTCACTGCCTCACACCTCTGGCCTGAACCCTAGCTTGTATGCAAAAATAAAATAAATCTTAAAAAAAAATCTGAATTTTAAGTCCATGCTTCATCCTATATACTCCTTCACTGGTTTGATTTATGATGCAAAAAAACAAGAGTCACATTGAAATGAAGCCCTTTGCCTAATTACAATTCAATCACAAATAAGGTTCGAGAAAGTACAAATAGACACCTATCTGCCAAACTCAGCTCTGGTTAGCACAGCTGCTTAGTTGGGTGTCCTGATAGTCCAGTTTCCAACAGGAGTGGGTTGCCAGGGCAAGCCACACCAACAAGCAATGCAGGAATTTCTGTAATCCAGCAGCCTGAAGTTGCATAAATTTATATTTGCTAAATTAACAGAAATAATTAGGAATATTTAAAAGCTAATGGAAACAAAATAGAACATAGAATAAAATATTGAAAGATAGCCATAAGGGATAATCAAAGCTTGGTATATCAATTTATTTTTAAATAGGTGTGGACCAAGAATCTGCCAATTGGGGCATGTGATGAAATGTTTGCAGGGCCATGCACTTCACAAGAAGTCTTGAAAATAGTCTGTCCTTTTAGCAGAAGCTACCTTTAAACTATTTTTAAAAGTTATTCTGACTCAAAATGCTTTTGATTCCAATTAACTTAATTATAAAAACTTTCCTTTATAGACTACATCTTTCAAGTTAAGGGATTACTTCAAACTTTAAAAACACCCATGTACTTAATCTCTGCACAAGTCATGAACTCAATTAGAAGCTTGTGATTTATTAAAGACCATTAAAGAGCACCTCTCTAGTACCATCACAAATAATCATGTGATGGCAGTTTGTTACTTAGCATACAGAATAGCCACACGTGGACTCAAGAGCTGGAGGTGTTCGTCTGCAATAATAACTATGGGTCAATGCGAACCTATAAGGGGAGTGAAAGAGTATGCTTGCCTTTTAAAGCCTCCATTCTACAAAACCCTCCCCTCCAGTTCATATTCTAAAGGCATATAAAAAAGTCAGTAAATACAGGTGCACCCCTTTGAGTTCCTTCAACTAGCCTCTCCTAACATTTCTTCCAAATTTGTCAGTCTGGCACCTATTCTGACCTTGAATTTCTACCTTTAGCCTTTCATTTGAGGTTTTAAAGTGTCCTTTGCTTTCTTCCACTTGAACTTCAGGGTCAGACTCAACACAAACTTCCTTGTACTACGAAAAATAAAGTGTTCATCCCAATATTTAGACCCAAAAAATGGGGTTCTATCATCCATATCATTTGCAATCCTCTTTATCTGTACATTATATTTTCTATATCTATGTTTATTAGTACAATAAGCATTAAGAAGTGTTTTATGTGCACTACGTGTGTGTATGTGTGTGTGTGTTCTACCTCTTTTGATCCTCCAGAAATTCCTTTGCTTCCCATTTCTGAGAAAATTGAAGTTACCAGCAGAGAACGTCACAGATTTCCACCAGCAAATGGGCTCCATCTGCCAGCATTTGTCCCTCATGTTCTACTTTCCATCTGCTATCACCTCTCAGGAACACTAGATTCTATCATGTCCTACTTACTCAAGAACATCAATTCAATAGTATCTCTATATATTACACAGACAGGTGTGTGTGGTTGTGTGTATCTCGCTCTATTAGATCATTTTCATCTAGCCAGATGTTTTATTCATCTCTCATGAACTTTATTAGAACCCTTCTTTTCCTTTCTCTCCATTTCCTTGTTACTCTTTGCAATGTAGCTCTTCAAAAACTTTATCCTTTCTCTTTATCTCCTCTCAGGTTCTCCTCACTCACTGAATTTATGCCAGGAAGCCACTGAAACTGCTTGAAATTTCTAAGGATATTCTAGTATTAATCAAGTTCTATCTGGATTTTGTTTTGATAGCAATTAAGATCATTTGTAATAATTTGTCACCTGTTCCAATGCCATTTGTTATATAATCCACTTTTTCCCCATTCTGGAAGCTACATGAAGAAAATGTACAAGGATAAAGCAAAATCAACTGAATCTAAAGCTGACAGAATAAGAAATTATAGCTGATGATGGTTTTAAACAGGTATAGACTGTATGTATGCACTTGGTTCTATTTCTAGACTTTCTATATTTTTTCCTAATCCAACTCAGTCTATTTTCATTCTATTTGCTATTTGCAATGGTTTACATAATAAAATACCTCTAACTGGATGACTTACACAATAAATTTATCACATCACAGTTGTGGAAACCAAAACTAAATGATAGTGTTTTCTGAAGATTGGTTCCTTTTGAGGGCTTTTGATTCCAAGACATTCTTTTAGCTTCTGAATATACACTGGCCATCTTGGGTGTTCCTCACAGATGATGTTCCTCCGGTGTATAATCTCATATTAACTATACCTGCCTGGACCCTGTTTCCAAATAAGGTTACATTCTGAGGTATTGGAAATTTGTTCTTCAACATAAGAATTTTTTAGGCAGTACAGGGCAGACACAATTCAACTCAAAACACCAAACATGACACCTAACCATGTCCTCAGAAACCACCTAAATATTACCTCCCATAAAACAATAGAGAAGATTTAGGGGTGATTAGAATAACAACAGCCAACAATTAAGATTTCTCATTGGACAGTTGTAAATGATATTCCAGCCAACCTGTACCAAGAATCAAGTTGCCTCACTAATCAATTACCTACTTTAAAGATGTCACTGGCTTATCTTCCCCTCCCACTCTTCTCTCCCCTTCCTTCTCTTCTCTCCTCCTTTCCTTGGGCGAAGAGAAAGAAATCAAACAAATCCTTCTCATTTTCTCTTTCCATATCTGATAACAATTGCCCTAGAGTAAAAATGGGACTATTGCAATAAACAGGTCTAGTCTCCTTGAATACAAAAACACATTGAAATAGTATTTTACTCTTCTCCTTCAGGCAGCAGGCAAGCAATATAAAATGTTATCACAGGAGTTTATAGAGAATACAACAGATATTTATTGCTTCATAAGACTGATCGCCCTAGAATATAGTGAACTACAAATGAGATATGGCACATTTTATGCTAAGGCAATTTTTCCTAAAAACAATTTTATAAAATTTCCTCCCCTTTTGAAAAATATTAGTATTAATGGTTGGTAATAAGATTTAATGTCAGGTGAAGTAAAAATATATTATTAAAATTATCCTTCTATATCATTTCATGCTTTCACAACTATTTAACCCTTCCTTTTAGTGACAATATCTTCAGTTTGCACTTAAATAACTACTCTGACACATAGAATAGTCAATTGGCAAACTCTCCCCATCTCTACCAGAGCTGTAATGCTCTTGGCATCTTACCAAGTTAATGCAAAGTTAATGGAAACTAAAAACCCCGTTAGATAACAACCCTTGTGAATTACATGAATTCTACCCATCTTGCTCTGAGATTCGATTCCCTATCTGAACAGCAATTTTGGATAATTGGACTCTTTACGAGAAAGAAATTAGGATGCTTAAGTATAGCAACAAGAATGACTTTGCTTTTTCCTGATCCTTATTATGACTGAGAATTAAATGTCATTCTTATGGAATTCAAATAAACACAAGCTTTAGCCAGCAGCTTGCTTCCACTAAACTACCACATTGCTACAGTATCGTGTCCTCTTCGTTCATTGTAGATCAATACCAACTTCCAACCATATCAAAGTAATCTCCCAAGTACACTACTCTTTTCATTATTGGAATCTGGAATTAGGTGTTAATATATTGAATTGGTACTGCATTTCCTAATGTATTCAAGGTTAATTTGCTTTCCTCCCAAGTGAGGAATTTAAAAATTCAAGAGTTACCACAATTTCCTTTTTCCCTCAACGTATCTTTATCTTTTCACAAACCTAATCTTTGCATTTTCAATTCCACTCCTCTCACTACAGTTCATCTGCTCTTTCCACAATTCAAATTTTTAAGTGATAAAATGACCAGAAAGAAACTTTTACATGTGTATATTTTATATATTTTGTTACATACCATGTATATGACTATATATATACATGTATGTATGTATGTATGTATGTATGTATGTATGTATATAATAACTAATGTGATCACCATGATACCATACATCAGCCTAGGAACATTCTGGATTGTGGCAATATTTATCTTTCTCCATACCATTTCAAATAATGTCTAAATTCTCAACTTCCCATTTGAAACAATACTTCTCCATATTTACTGATTTCCATCTCTTTCCCTGTTCTCTACCTTCTTCCCACAGTATCCACACTACCAAATATATAGTATATATTTTGTTTGTGTCTGACATGAAAGTAACATACTGAGTGCCCATCACACAATTCAGACCACAGAACAGAGCATCAGTGGAATACCAGAAGTCTACTGTAAGCTCTTTCACATCTACATTCCCAGTGCTCTTTTATGGGTAAAATGCTATCCTTGCACTTATATTTGCAAGAAATGGCAGAATGGCTTCTTTCAAACCAACAGTCCTAGAGGATGGTAGAAAAACACAAAGTTGGAAAAATATCTTAAAGGAATCTGTCAGAAGGAATTCAAATGTTAAAAAGACAGGGTGCTCTTTGAAGAATAGGAACGTAGACAATTTAACCAAATACTTTAAGTCCTTCTGTTGGACATATGCCTCTACTTAATCAGAAGCCCTGGATTGAGCAGCCAGAAACCAAAAGCAGACTATGGTAAGTGGGAGACTTAGTAAATGAAAAATCCTGGATTTCAGGATGTACGCAAAATAAAAGACCTTAGCAAGCAACCAGGGATTACTTGAGAATGCCAGAAACAGTTATAGAAGCACACGTCTAAAGAAGTGTGAACCTATACCTCTGAATCATTTACAGTGTTATCAACCAGTGTTGCCTCAATCAAAAATAGTTTTGTACTTTTGATACAGGGCAGCCAGGGCATTAAAACTGGCCGCGAAGGACAATGCCCAAATAGTCTACCAGTCACTCTCTGAGTTCTCCCCCCCACACACAATTGCAAAACTACACAGGTTCAGCAAAAACAATAACGGGATTTATTTTACAAACAAGGGAAAACAAAGAGTTACTGAGGCAAGAAATTGTTACAGGGCAGGCCCGATATAAATGGGGTGCCTGTCTGGGTTCTCCCCCGTGCGCTTAAAAGGGACTTAAAAGACTCAACTGCAGGCACACACAATAAAATTAATAACAGGGTTTATTTACAAAAAAAGGAAAGGAAAAATAAAGAATAAATTGGTGAATGCGTCCTACCAGTTCTGCTGAGCTGGAACCTTATGGCCCACTCAAAAACCTGGCAATCTACAACCACGAGCAATAGCCTCCCTCCAAGCTCACAGGTCTGGTACTTAAATCCCAAAACCATTTCTTAACTCCACCCTCAGTCCTCAGCATCCTTCCTTCAGTGATGGCATTCTGGGATTCCTAGTCCTAGGTGTCTTGGATCTCTCTGGCTTGAGGTGGGGGTGGGGTCCTGGGACACTCCCCTTCCCTGAGGACCACCCTTTTGCAAAATGGCCATTTACCTCATCCGAACTAGTGTCCAGTGTTTTAAAGTCCTGAATACAAATGCTCATAAGACGGTGTCTTCCCACCATTGAGGGCCTGGAGCTCATGGCAGTTAGACTATAGGCTGGGATCCAACTCTCAAAGACAGCAGGAGACACAACAGGAGCTCGCCCCTGGAATTATCAAGATGAGCCAGCACAGTAGCAGCTGACATAACAAATGGCCCACACTCACGCAGCTCAGCGAGGCGCCCCACACCGGGTCTTTGCCTTCCCTTTCAGGCTGTAACAGCAGCACAGCTAGGAACAGTTGGCTACTTGCAGAGCTTCTGAAATTTTCTTCTCTGAGGTTAGCTGCTGGAAGCCTCTCCCTGTCCTTCAGAACCACAAAAGATCAAAAAAAAAAAAAAAAAAAAAAAAAAAAACGCTGAACACTGAATCCTGGGGCTGTTTCTGCAGACCCTTGTATTTTTTATTGGAGTCTCCACCCCCACCAATACTTTCTTCAAATTTCCCCTGGGGCTAGCTAAGCTCACCAGCAGCTCCCTCCAGGAGCACCACCTGTAACAGACTTTGGCTTCAGCCACCAGTTACTTTGATGTGATTGTGTTTGGTTTGTATGCTATTTTGAAGGTAAATAAAGACAACTTACAGAACAAAGAAGTGAAAAGATAAGCATAGCTTCAAATCAACTTAAACTCTACTTGGATTAAGGAAATCTGTTCCTCCATTTCCTGCCTACTAAGAACAAAAAGAGATTCTTTCTAGAGAACATTACCCAGGATCCTCCAGATTTCTCTATTCCATAATGTCTAGAATTAATCAAAATTCACCGGGAGTAGCCACAGATAAAATTAGAACAAAAATATCATAAAGCTCAAAGTAGGTGTAGTCACTGATTTAATAACTGATTAAAATATTGAAAAAAAAGTAAATATTATTTTTCAAGTATGTTGTAGATCTATAAAAACAAGTTTTGTTTGCTGTTTTGGTTTTTTTTTAAGCAGATGGGTCATCATTTGTAAAACTGCAAAGTAACTGAACTTGAAAACTTAATCTAAGCCTCTGAAAGATTTTATACAGTTGAAAAGAGGATTAATGAACTGGAAGATAGGCCAAAATAAAATGTCTGGACTGAAGCTTCTGAGGACAACTTCTTATCAGTGATCCCTTCCCTAACTCATGTATAGTGGTCACCTCTGTCTCTCTTATTTTACTGTTAACATTTTAAAAATGACTTATTTGTGGTGTCTCCTTTTTTCAACTGTTTCATTCTATTTTGGAATTTGTTAGAAATGTGTAAGTATTCCTTGAGGTCAAAGATGAGTGTAGAAAAAATTGTATTTGCTTCTGCTACACATCTGAAGACATTTCCAATCCAGAATCTATTTCAATACTAAATATGACTGAGGACAGAACCTTTCAGAAAGTATATTCAGGCTCCAGAATGTGTGAACTATGACTTGTGGTCTCAAAAACTCAATTTAGATATATTTCTTCCACCAGATCTAATTCTGTAACAGAAGTA